>JAUCNO010000500.1:1307508-1321128 GCA_032353835.1 Enteromius viviparus | reverse complement strand
CTCTGAACTCATGTTAGTTCCTGATAATTCATGAGATATTACTGCATGAAGTAAGGCATAATTCATGCATTAATTTACGCATGAATTCATAGTAATTCATGTACCCTTACTGCAAAGTGTTACTGATATAACAATGTGTTTTGTTTTGTTTTTGTTTTGTAAAGATATTAATCATGTTACTTTTTAAAGGATTTCATTTTTACAAACAAAGGTTGCTTTTCTGAACTTTCTATCCACCAAAGAATCCTGAAAAACAATAATTGATCATATTAGCATTAATAATGAAAATAAATGTTTTGTCGGCACTAAATCAACGTTGATTTCTGAAGGTTTGTGTGACACTGAAGGTTAAAAAAAATCATGAATGAGTTACATTTTAAAATGTATTCAAATACAGAACAGTTATTTTAATTTGCAATTACTGTATATTTCACAATATTACTGTTTTGACTGTGTTTTAATCAAATAATTGCAGCCTTGTGAGCAGAAGGAACTATACATATATACATACATAAATATTTATATATTATATAAATATTACTGACTCCCATTTTGAGAATGGTGATGTATTATTTGTTGGAACGGTTTAATATATCAATGGTGTGCATAACAAATAACGTTTAACAGCTTCTTCTTCTTTTAAACCTCATTAAAATGGTGAAATGAGAAGTCTGATTTATTTCCATTTCAAGGACTTGGTTCAATGATTAATTTGCATAATAACGTAACAACAAATGAATTTATATTCTTAATTTAGACAAAAACTGTTTGGACCACAAACCAATTTCATGAGCAAACATGAATATTTTGTCAGAATCATGCATACTTACATCCATCCATCCATACATGTTTCATTAAGCATTGTAGAAATTAATGTAAGCATGAAATGGCTAAAAATGTTAATTTCCTTAACCTCGGGTCATCCAAGATGTAGGTGACTATCTTCATCAATAAAGACAATTTCTAGTTTAAACTGATGATTCATAAAATGCAAGTCAATGGCTGTTGTCACTTTTAGAGTCAAAACAAAACATAGACAGACAACACAAAATTAATAACCATAGCTCCTGGTGATATATTAAGTTCTTATGAAGTGAAATTATCGGTCTGTGCAAGAAATTGAGCATTACAAAATCAAAATCATTTACATGATCTTGTTCTTTTGGACAGTTCATTTTAATTATGGTTAAATTCCCCATAATCAAGCAATGAAATAACGTATACACAATTATATCTTTAAAGCAGCCAGTAATGATGTGAAATGAGTTTTGATTGAGTGACTTGTACATCTGTGGTGATTCAATACATTATTTCAGAAGACTTCAGTTTGGTGAACTGATTCTACAGAACAGAACTGGTTCAAAAGAGTGATTCATTCGTTGACACATTGACTTATGGACAAAACCATCAAGAACAATTGTGCTTATATCACATAAAAACCTGCTTGTGTCTCGGGGATCCATTAATAATAAAAACTATTTCAGCCTACTTTTCTGGTCTCAGGTGCACTCACAGATTTTCAGAAATCCCATAATTTTGAGCATCAGATGTTCCATTTTTCTCAATTTAATTTCTACTTTATTTGAGAAATAGTGAAACACGAATAGGCCTGATTTGACACTACTGCCATATCTTCAAGAGAACATAAACAAACTCCACAAACAGATGGAAATGAAGTGCAATTCTCAGTTAGTTTGATATTATTTCCTTTATTATATCCATATGTCAGCGCAAACTCAACAACTTCTCATAAACTATGATTACGTTGACATATATCAGTCTGTGAAAGCCGCAGGCTGGTTTAAACCAGCGGAGGAGTATTCCTGTCAGCCACTGCCATTGTGTCAGGAGACGGCTGATGGCTGGGCTTTTTTTAATTGACAGGTTGAAAGCTGCGGCCCTTGTGTCCTTAATCACTCCACCGGCATTAATTAGCCATTTTTCCTCTCCGCCAATTAAGCATGCATAAAGCAAAGAATTCAAATAAATCATCCAGCCTGGGCCCCATATGTCTGCTGCATTCACAAAGACCAAATACACTTCCTGTTTTCGCTCTCTTCACCAATTAAGGACTGATCAAAGTACTGCTTGATTTGACACAATCAGATTTGGCAGCGAAAAAAGCAACTTTGCTGTATAAATTATTTCCACACAATAAATAAATGTATAACAAGATTAATAAGTAAACGAGTGGAACTCGGTGTGATGGTGCCTTCAAAGCGATTTAAAAAAAAAGTGTTTGGATCATATTTTTTTTGCATATTCTAGTCTGCTAACAAGAAAAACGCAATGCAAATGCAAGAATGCAAATTACTAGCGTTTGTATTTGTAAACTTTGACTTACAACTTGTTTCTCACATTTTGGGATACTGACATGAATAACAATAGACTCTTTTGGCTTGAGGCATGACTCCCCTAAAGTTACAGAAATGCTTTAAAATCACATTGACATCTTTGGATTATTGTGCTGAATTTTGCATAGGCAAACACCACACATAATTTTCTTCTGTCTAGTGTTCCTGCAGATAGTCAGTCAAGCTCTGTTTATGGATTTTGACTGTTTTAATAATTTAACAATGCCAGGCATACAACAATATAGTTATTTTTACCAGGAAATAAATAACTTGTAGACGTAGACACGCTAAAAAACGACGGACCTTGAAAGTTAAAATACTAAAATGTTGCCAACAGTGCATTCGATATCTGCCATAAAATTCTCAAGTAGCTCCCTAGAGCCTTTCGTAAGGCATTCAGCATGTTTCTAAATTCTCCCCTGAACTCACACCCACATATAAACACATTGTTAAATGCAGATGCTCGCACACGTCTGTCTCAGATCAAGGGCAGGGAAGCGCACACTTAACCTCCGCATGTAGATGCGCCGCCGTCTTTTGTTTATCTACATGCAGATGAAAGGAAAGACCTCTGGAGGACCTTTAAGACGCAAAAGAGCTCCTCCGGGTTACCTTTAATCAAACGCACCAAGGCGAAGTGTCTGAAGTTCACTCTCTGTCTCATGCTCTTCTGCATTCTTCCTTCATCTGTAAATAAGTTACTTATAGGGTACTCAGCCTTTGAAAAGTAAAGCACATCTGTGAAAGACATCCACATTTATGATGAGGAATTTGACATGCATGTCTTCTTCTGAATAAAAGTAGAAGAGCCAAAATGCATTGCTGTAAAATGTCAGAAACTGTGTGGAGGGTTAATTTCACAGAGATTGTTTCAAGGCCGAATATTTAAATGAGACCAACAACAAAAACAGCAAATTCCAAAGCTCTATAGAAGAAAGATGTAGGAGGCATTCCTTTGTGAGTGGTTCTGCAACTGATGGAAATATTGAATTGAATGATTTGATAAATCACAAATTTTAAATGAATGATTATTTATTTATATATTTTTACCTGGAAATAAGCATTAAATATTTCCTTTTATTAACCTTGAATTGAGCTCAATCGTTCTACAGCAACAGTGACAATGTTGATAACCATAAACACTTCTGTTTTTACTTTTACTTTTAAACAGACACAAAATAAACTTAAAATGCACCTTAATGGAACTATTCACTAAATGTAAATGTTACAAATTGGAAATTGACTGACGTTAACTCTGGTAAAACTGGTGTATATAAGCTGTAAAACTGTTTAAGTCAAAGAAAAGGTCAGTCGTTTTGTAACTAAAATCATGTTAACATGTCTATTGAACTTTTTCGTACTATTGGAAACATTTGACCTTTAATGGATACAAATAAACAAAAAATACAAATAAATAAATAAATAAATAAGATGATAAATATGCCAAGTGCTGTTAATTGAGCTTAACTTGTGCTGAACCTGAAATATTTATTTAAAATGTATTTGAATTTGTTTTAAAATAAACTTAAATTTGTCACTGGATGAACATGATGGTGCCTGAAAACTAGTTTCCTGGAAGCAACCTTCTTACAAAAACACTGGCTGACTGGGCAGCAAGGCAGTAACTTGGCTGTTTTCAGTTTCAAACACAGCTTATATTTCTCTTTTTCTCACTGAGTTACAACACCGGTCCATCCATCACCAGTTTTTCTCATTTTCGAGGAGGGTAGAGGAACCACAGTCATCTTGCAGAGGCCCCAATAAGAAGCAATGGTTTCCTTTATTACTCCCATGTTTAGCAGCCCGTTGTTATGGTACACTGGCCCTTCTCTGTGATGTACTGTCAAACTGACTGAATCCTTAGTCCTCTCCTTTTATCTACATGATAGAAGGAGTGGAAAGCTATACTTAGATATAAGTAGACCAAAAAAAGAGTCAATGTAAATACTGACTATAGCAATTTAAATGTAATAGGTTCTTAATTAATCAAACTATCACCAACGTCCTAATTTTGCTGAGTTTGACGTTTTCCTGGGTCAACATATTTTGTCATATCAACATTTGAATCCCAAATTTAAGTTTTGACCATATCTCTACACCTAAACCTACTCTTACCCATGAGTAATACGTAAAATCAGAGGAAATGATAGATGACTGACACTAATGCACAAGCACCAAACACTGATTGGAAGCCTAAACTTCACAAAAACTATAAACTGGTTCTTCAAATCTGATTGGCTAATCACAATGTTGTTCCAGGGTCAACATGGGACACGCCTAACTCAGCAAAATCAGGTTCTGCAATCAATCTGGCCCCATTTAAACAATTGTTAATTCATCCCGAATGTTATCAATGCTGATCAGATAAAGGTATCTCAGGCTTCGTTCACATTGCGAGCCAGATCTCGATCTTTTGTATAGCGGTTGACTTTTGTGTTTTAAATGTGGCCAGTATAAGATTTCCAGTGTGAAAAAGATCATAGTTCAAACTAAACTAGATTCACTAGATGTAGATATACCTCGTTACTTTCTGACCTTCGTATGCTACCTGCAGGGGTTACATTTTTTAGCTTTTGGACTTTTAGCTACATTGAAATCCTGTCACGGCCATATCTTCTGGTCTGGACTCCTTCTGTTTATCCACCACTTCTCCTGTTCTTTCCACATCTACTCACCATGGATTAACCTGTGAGATCAAACCATTAACATCCAACGCTTCATATTCACATTATTATGAAAGAGCAAACTACTTATGTCCTCCATATACCAGTCCCCAAAACACATATGAACATGTACAATACATGGCCAAACATATCTTTTGCTTAGTCTTTGTGGGTTTGATCTTAAGGACTTGAATCTATTAGTGATTACATTTTTCATTCTGGCTGAAAAACAACCTGCCCACAATCTCATTAAACAGAACAACTGACGTCTTCTGCCTTGAAGTGCATTTAAAGATCTTCTAATTACATTAATGATATTTTATGATCTGGTTGAGAAATAATTAAGCTAAACATAAGCATGTGTTTTCAAATTCAACTTAGTAAAGACACAAAATATATTGTGGCTTTCCTCAAAGAGATTCCGATCAGCACAGAAATACTGTCGATGATGAACAGAGAGTTATTGTTTACATTAATGGGTGTGTTTATTGTATGTTGAAGCCTCATAATTTCATTAAGTTGCAGATGATTTATTGTCAGAAGTTTACAACAGCTTGCATGTCAAAATTATATATGCTATTTTGTCTAAATACAGTCAGATTTATGAGTGTATATGGGTGGGACATGCAAGTGAGAAGGTATGTTTGTAATTGCTATATGGGCTGCATGACCGTCTATCTGAGCTGCAGCGAACAAATTGTAGTTAAATTAATGCTTAGCTCAAAGATGAGATGGCAGTAGAACGGATAATTTGCAAGCAGTAGAAGTGGCCAGAAGTGCCAGATAGATGCATACCTCCACAGTCTACACATAAAAAACAGGTAGTGGTCAGGCCCTGGCTCTCACAAGGCTGAGTTTAGTGGTCAGGACAACAACTGGACACCACTGCATTAGTTTGTCGGCATCTTCATGCTTTGGGACCGCAGACATACCTGATTTAGCGAATGATGGCAAGATGAAAAGAAGAGAAAAACAAAACACAAACAGTAACCGAGGCTAAAGGTGAGTCCCAGTTTACATACTTGTGCACTGCTCTGTGCTGTTTGCAGTATAAATAGTGAAAGTAGCGCATTCAAATAGAAAACTCCAAAAAGAAAAAGTGCATTTAAATACCTGGATGATGCGCTTAAATAATTGAAAAAAATAAAAATAAAAATATTAACAAAATAAAAAAAGTGGAAAGTTGGACAGCATGCACTCAGCTGCACAGCTTTAATTAATTATGACACACGGGGATGGGAATTACAAAATATAAAATACACTACACGATTAAATACATTACAAGAACATGGTATAAGTGCATAGTGCATCATTTAGGATGCAGCTTTAGTTAGTATGAGTAGTGGACAGTAGTCTCTCAATAAGTTCTTCAGTCCTTCTCGTTCTTCAGTTGTGGTGTTCGCCAAAACAAACATACAAAGTTACTGTAATTTTCTTTGTAAAAGTAAATTTCACTTCATTTTATTTTCCATCAAGTTGTAATCTTGACAAATATGGAAAATGAATTATTTCAGATAAAATCTTTGTCATTGTCATTTCCATTACCTTTCAACAACAACAAAACAAATAAATACATACGTGGAAATGCTCATTCAATTCAGAAAAATATGACAATGCTTTGATGCATGTCAACTAGATGTGTAATTATGGTGTAATTACAGTTGATATGGTAGGTGTTAAAAGTGGAAGTGTATTTTTAAAAAAGTGTTCATATTTCACACATATGCAGAAATAACTACAAACATAGTTAGGGTGATAGCCTTACGAAATAAGGGATATCTCTGAAAGGGATAATGAGATCATAACATGAACTAGTAATGGTATAGAGCCTATATCAAAGAAATAACCTTACTCTGGTAATATCTCAGCTTAGGATGTAACCGCTTTAACACATACCATTTATAATTAAAAGAAGTGCCCGAAGCCTTGTTTATACGGCGTGGGTGTGCTTGCATCAAATAACTATTTTGTTCTTCAGTCGTTCCGCCTCTCTCTCTCTCTCTCTCTCTCAGCACTCAGCACCTTCACCACCAGCTGTGTCAAACACAGTGACTGCTGTCAGAAGAGTCAGTTGGAGCACGTTTTTCTCTCGTCGGCTTCATTTGAGAGTGAGTACGTTTTTCATTTTTAAAATTGTATTAATGCTGAATGCAAATTAGAAACAGAACTTGTAGGCAGGTAAAACACAGTAACAGAAGTAATCCTTATCTGTTCACAATGTTGTCACTGTATTGTTTAGGCTTTTTATGGTATTAGCAATATAATACCATTATTATTTTGAACCTTTTCCTTACTCTGTACCCACTGCATTACTCCCACTCTTTAAATCAACAACACCAGCCTAATCTTAATCTGTTTCTGTATAATCGATTGCATCAATGCAGCAATAATACTTTTTCTACTTGCATTATTCAGGAATGCATATTGGTAAAACTCAAAACTTGCCGATACATCATTGGGTCATTTTAAAAGTTTCATACTCTCACCACACTACTGCATACAGGTGATTAAATACTAGGCAATATCCTACCCATCCTCTATTATTAGTATAAATAGCACAATTATTTTTTTCTTTTTATGCATGGCTGTACATGCGGCATAAATAATTTACTTGTTCCAAAATTGCAAATGCATTGTATTTATGTTTGTCAATTTTCTTGTTAAAACTCATGTCATTACCATTACCAGGCCAATATTGAAACTTTACCTACAGTTCCTAATGTTGCACAAAGTTACATCCTTCTGAAAGCTTCATCTGCAGCATTTCATTGCTGGCCAGCTCAACAATTTTCCCCTCTAGGGAGATGCAGTGGTGGTATCAGTTAAACAGCACAGCAGTTGCAGAGAGTTGCAATACATTTGATCGATTTTTTAATTTTTGCACCCTTGATCTTGGCATATTGCCTTGCTCTAACAGTTGAGCTACAAGAACCAACTCCAGGAAGAGCACTTACACTTGGTTCAGGTTTTTGCAGATTTGATAGCTATGTTAACATGACTTTCAGAGGTGGTTTGAACCATAGTGCATCTGCTTGTTCAAGTCACATATGTAAATTGTACTCTTCCCAAAATGCAACTGTCAGCATTACCATTCCTGTGATGAGAGTAGTCAGGAATCCTTCTTCAGCAAGCACACATCTGTTGTCTTTTTTTTTTTTCTTTCAAGGCTCCTGTTGTTAATTTTCATTCGCCACATCAAGTGCACCAACATTATCACTACCACAAGTGA
This sequence comes from Enteromius viviparus, assembly GCA_032353835.1. Lineage (NCBI taxonomy): Eukaryota > Metazoa > Chordata > Actinopteri > Cypriniformes > Cyprinidae > Enteromius > Enteromius viviparus. The sequence goes on along the minus strand of JAUCNO010000500.1, from coordinate 1,312,882 downwards.
ACAGAGTAGCCCAGTCGGTTCTATGATCATTAACTTGGTGTTACAAAACATAGCCTCACCCCTAAACTCATGTGTCTTTACCTACAGGTATAGAGCAAGATGACCGTTCCTCCATCTTTGTTGTTCAGTCTGACTGCATTGGCTGTGGTTGTATCTTTGGTCAACAGCGTGGTGTCTATCACAAACAATGCAAATGACTGCCTTTCAACACGGATAAAGATCCCAGTGATCCTGGACCAAAGCACAGTGAGGCTTCAAAGCCCAGAATTCACTGCAGAAGACTTCAATGAGCCAGGAGTGATGTGTGGGATCGAGTGCCAAAGAAAGCTGCCAGAACCGAGGCCTGCAGAGCTGGAATGGCTGCTGTCCTACGAAACAGTCTACGAGAACGGAACATGCACCTTCACCAAAATAAAACTGGAAGAGGACGATGAATTAAGAAATGCATCCTCTTCAGTTGTCAATGCAGAACACCTTAAGCGCAGAAAACGGCAGGTATATGGCATGGACGGACGCTTCGTGATCACAGATAAACATTACACCACTAATTACCCCTTTTCTGCATCAGTCAGGCTCTCTACAGGATGCTCAGGCATTTTAGTTTCTCCAAAACATGTATTGACTTCTGCTCACTGCATCCATGATGGCCAAGTCTATCTGAAAGGCACCAAGAAGCTGCGAGTAGGTGTCATGAAGCTTCGCTCCAAACGCAGAGGAGGACGCCAACGAGGGGGCAAGAGGAGAGGAAAAAATGAAGACGTAGCCACTAATGCAGAACTACTTCATAGAGAACACAACAGGAAAAGGAAGAACCGTCCTAGACGCGGCACGGATTCAGATCAGTCCAGGCAACCAGTGTTCAGGTGGACACGCGTCAAGCTAACACAAGTGCCAACAGGCTGGATGAGGAGAGCGGGCAAGGAGATCGCGGCTGACTATGACTACGCCCTATTGGAGCTCAAACGACCCCACAAGATGAAGTTCATGGAGTTAGGAGTTGCTCCTGTAGTCAAAGACGTCCCAGCTGGAAGAATCCACTTCTCTGGTTTTGATAATGACCAATCGGGAAAGGTGGTCTACCGATTCTGTTCAGTCTTAGAGGAGTCCAATGACCTCATGTATCAGTACTGTGATGCACAAAAGGGGTCAAGCGGAGCCGGGGTGTACGTGAGGCTTCGAGATCAGGGAGGAAAAGGGAAGTGGAAGAGGAAGGTAATTGGTGTGTTTTCTGGACACCAGTGGGTGGATGTCGACGGGATACAGAAGGACTATAACGTGGCAGTCAGAATAACACCCACCAAGTACGCCCAGATATGCCACTGGATCCATGGAGAGGCTAGTCGGTGTAAACTGGCCTGAAAAAGGTCAGTAAAGACTGCTGGGACGGTCTAAATGCAAACTGCTCATTTGTGCGAACCAATTGAAAAGCCAGGGAGTAGCTGAGAGCACAAATGGAACATCTGTACAGGAAATTAAGTTTTAACAAGATGAATTTGGGATGCTGTAAATTTTTTGTTTTCATTGCCAAAATTTGAGCCTTTGTAATGTGATGTTCAGGCCATGTTTGTGTTAAAAAGCCAATGTCACCAGCTGAGGCCAAGTAGTTAACTACTGAAAAAAACAGCTTGACATTCAGAATGATTTTTTGTTTAAGTTCTCGAGGAGTTCACCCAAATATGAAAAATATCACCAGCTGCCTGAAGAGGAGCCCGTTTTCCATACAAGAAAAGTACATGGTGATTCATACTACCTCTGAAAAGAAATGGGAGGATTATTTGCTTACAGTAAGAACAAGGTGCTCAACTGACATGGACTATTATGTTTTTTGAAGCCTTGCACTGTATAAATCACTACACAGTAGCTTAGACATTCATAGCTTGGAAGGAAGTGGAGGTTATTGTTTGGTTTAACTGTATTTGTATTTATTTAATATTGAATGCCTTTGCCTAATAAAGTCTGCAGAGTAAAAATACAAAATAGAGAACAGCACTAATTAATATGTACAATAAAAACAAAAACAAGCGTTTGCTTTTGTTTAATACTAAGTTTTTTTGTATTTCCTTGCACAAAACATCAGAAACAAGATTCCTTTCTTTACCATTCTGGTTTATTGTCTTTGAAATGGAAGAAAAAGGGAACATTTGTTACATTACACATGACCAACAGCCATGTTAATAGCAAAAAATAAGTAACGCAAACAAAGTGCACATTCTACACTAACAGCTCATCAGATGGATCCGAATATAAATACAAAAGCTGAGCGGAGTGACACCAGAACCAGCCAATTAGCCGGGCTTTATCCCTCCAGAGACCCTGATTGGACAGCATCCTGGTAGGAGGGCCCGCCCTCTTTCTGGTCAGGGAAGAGCTTGATAAGGTCATCGATTCGAAGGATGGTGATGGCTGCCTCTGTGGCAAACTTCAGACTCTTGGTTTTAACCATCGTGGGTTCATACACTCCTGCCTGTTTGTTGTCTCTTGGTTTTCCATTCACCAGGTCCAACCCGATCCTAACAGTGCACACACACAAAACAGCTTTAAACAGAGTAATCTTTTTTTTTTTTAAACTGCATTGGCTCTTTGCTTAATCCATAATAAGGCATGTTGCTTCCAGATTGTCTGCACATATTCCATTCATCCATTCTTTGGAAACTAAATCAAAACCTTACTTCTAAACACCATAGTTTTTAATCCTGATTGTATGTTTGTCTGCTGTCTGACAGCGCGGTCATATTTCTAAGACCTGAACAGCTTCCCTGTGTGATGAGAAGAGAGCACTAACCACTTGAGGTTCTTGCGTTCGGGGTTGACCTGAGCCTCATTGTGGAAGGCTCTGAGCTTGGCCACCAGGTCCGTGGAGTCTTGTGCGGCGTTGACTGCCAGAGTTTTAGGAATGACGAGCAGAGAGCGAGCAAACTCTGCAATAGCCAGCTGCTCACGGGAACCCTAGGGTCAAACACACAACCGTTTCAATACTTCATTCACACACACACCAATTATTAAACGGCACAGCTACCGTATATTAAAGAGTGCTAGGGCTATATGCCATAGTCATGCGCATCTCATCAGTAAATGCTACAGATTTATTTTTAAATCACTTTGCTGACAAAAAAAAAGTTGTAAAATACAAAGCAAAATGAGTTACGGTATAGTCTGTATGTGTAGAAAGCAAAGTAAAATTAAAGCAAGTTTTAACTTTCAAAAAACATGTCTACAGACTATGTAAATTTTTCCCACATCCCACTGCATCTAAAAAGTGCTTTTTGTGACTGGTTTTTAGTCCTTTCATACATGCATTCGCTTCTGTTTAAGCAAATTAATTAATAATATGGTTTATAGTTATTTTATTGCTTTAAAGAGACAAGCATTAGTGATATTTTGCTCTATGCACCCTCAGGAGAGAAGCCAAAAGCCAACCCCTCCTATTGGAAATTATGCCTTTTGAATTTAAATATAATTTAAATATTGATAATATTCAAGTACAAAATTCAACATTTTCAGCCATTTTGACAGTCCTGTTACGGTCAAGGCATAAGATTATTTCAAGTTGCTGAAAAACAGATATGTTACAATTCCAGTTTCTGTGGCAACACAATGTTATTCCTATTTGGAAAGCTTTAGGACTATGTAACCTAATTACAAATATGGGAAATGGGTGTTTCCTCTTAAAAAAAGCTACAGCTGAAATCACACTGATGTATAGACTGATCAACCTCAGAAGTAGAAAGCTATGGTAAATAAAAACAAATCTATGTTCTATGTAACAGTTGACAGTGCAGGTCTAGTGAGGGTTAACGCATCCGAATGATAAACGAGGCATGTTTGTTCTGAGCAGGATGGAAGCAGCTGTAGCAGAGCTGTTAGTCTGTCCCTTTCCACACTCAGGACTCTCACTGTCTCCCACGCGTATAACTGCACACGCCATCAAACAGGCACAGCAGCAATTATAATGGGAATGTGCATGCATCTAAACACACACAATACATAGAACATCAAATCTTAACATTATTACAATAAAAGCCCGTCTATCCATACTAGATTGTTCATTTATATATCTGCTATAATTTAGCTATAAGTTTGTTACAACATAACATTTTACCTAAAAAACCAAACAAGACCTCAAAAAAAAATAAAGTTCATAGGAGCTCTGAATGAGGCTCCTCACCATGCTTGTGGCGTAGTTCTCCAGATAAATGGAGAGTGCGGCCTCTACAGCGCCACCTCCTGGCACCACAGATTTGGACTCCAGCACCCTCTTTACCACACACAGGGCGTCATGCAGAGAGCGCTCCATCTCGTCACACATGAAATCATTCGCCCCGCGCAAGACGATAGAGGCGGATGTGCGGGCCTTTGTGCTGAAGGACAAAGAGAACAATGAAATGGTGGATGACATAATGTGATTAAAAGCAAGCAGGACTGATTCACTGAGTCAGTTTCACAATACAGGCGGTACGGACTTTTACAGGTATGAGGTTAAATCTCTGAAAGATGAGAGCTGCAGACAACCTAAACACTGATCTTCAAAATGTAAACTCAACCCTACAGGTTTGTTGAAGGAAAAGAAAGACGATCTCACTTCTTGACGAGGATGAGCTCGTCGTCACACACTCTCTCCTGCAACACCTCCTCGGCCTGACCCAGCATGGATGCCTCGAACGTCTCCTCTCCCTCCAAGTTAGACAGAGACGAGCAAAGAGTGGCTACAGGAGCAAATCAAACAATGCTCATCAAAAGACAAAGAGAATAAACGAGCTCTGTATTTCTAAAACAGAAGGTCTAGATCTGAGGCTGAAGCTGACCCCCAGTTGCTTTGGCGATGCGTTTAAGGTCCCTCTTGAGCACCCTCCTCACGGCCATGGCTCCTACATCTACAAAGTATTTCAGACACATGTCATCAATGCCTCCTGTGGTCAGAATCACGTTCGCTCCTGATGCCAGGATCTTCTGAATGCGCTCCTTCGTGATGTCTGATTCCCTGAGAAACAAATACAGAAGAGGCCATCATACGATCGACCAATGACACAGTCACAGCTTGAGAGATCAAAAATAATAATAATAATACAGAGTGCAATCGAGGCGCGAGTTCTTTCATCAAATCCTTATTACCTGACAGCAGATTAGAAATCTGAGCGGAGCATTTGAATCACGCACAGAACACAAATCTGACGAGCGCCGGGGAAAAAATACAAGATCTAATAAGACTTTCAGATGACACGCGGCTCATTTCTCCATCAATATAAGTTACCCGAAAAACACCCAGTAGATGTGCGTTTATATGTCATGTCATACTCTTTAAAAGTAGAGATGCACCGATTGACCGGCTAGTGATCGGAATCGGCCGATTTTTTGTATGACCGGCCCAGATCGGTGA
>JAUCNO010000500.1:1296709-1307408 GCA_032353835.1 Enteromius viviparus | reverse complement strand
CATTACGCCTATGGAATGTCCCCATAAAACATGTAAACCCAACGTGTGTGTGTGTGTGTGTGTGTGTGTGTGTGTGTGTGTGTGATGTGTGTGTGTGTGTGTGTGAAATTAGACATATACATAATACAAAGATTTAAATTGGTGTTAGTTGTATCAGTAATGAAATTTTCAGTGAAAAAACAACAAGAAAAAAATTCACAACCTTGACCTTGAAATAAATCAAGACATTTAAATAAAACTAGAAATGAGCAAACACAGAATAGTATCTTTTTTTGTGAAAAACATCATTTTGACTAAAAGGCCTCTGGGTGGCACTATATCTTCACTTCTGTAAGGACAGAAACTTCTGCTCCACCTTTGAAGTTCTTTTACTCTCTGTGTGAACTACTTTAGCTTGACACAGTTGAGTGTGAATAGCCAGATTCAGCCACAGCTGCCGAATTACGAGAGTATGTTGTACAGAAGCAGAGCAAGGGCAATGTGCGTATGTGCACGTTCTAACCTTGGCCGGTATTTTGGCGGGATGGTTTTCAAGGATCAGCCGTTTTAGATGCAGGACCCACATTTTCTTGTCCTGTTGAGACTTCGCCTAAAAGTGGAGTAGAAACATATCAGCTCAATCTGCAAGTTTAAGATCATTTACCAACACACCTTTAAAAGTACTGTGACCGAGTCATCCCACTATCAGAAAACATCAACACCAGCCGTCAAAATCAAAACAAACACTTCCATCAACTAGGTGAACGTCAGCAGAATCAGTAACAAACACACTCAGATGTGGTTGACTAGAACTGCTACTCAGCAGTGACGCACTTATACACGGTTCAATTCAGAGACAGGAAAACCCAACATCCTGCTGTGAGGGTTCATTATTCAGGCTAAATATCTAGATTTGTATTACTGTAATGCTGTGAATAAATATCAATAGCTGGAGATCGATGGTTGGATAGATAGAAAGATGGATGGATGTACTAACCCCTAGGAGATTATGAAGTCATGGAGTACATATGACCGGGCATGTATTAGCGGCTGAGATAACAGTGAACCGTTCAATATTTAGGAGGCAAAGTGATTTACAAGCGTTCAGTAAGATCAGGCCTCTGTGGCACATACTGAATCATATTTATGACTACTCGGCTGAGGTCCAACACAAAGGTCAGATGTACCAGCACTGGCTTTAGGCGAGACTCGTACCATCACTCGCGCACACACTTTTGTGTGTGTATATCCATACATGCCAAAGCCTGTAGGTAAAGGGGTGTGGTTTTACTAGGGTAAAGTTCAAGGCGATTGGCTGTCCGTCAGAAGCCTGGCCTCAGGCTGGACATTCCACTGTGTTTAACACAACCCGCTGATCTTGGGTTACTTGCTGTTTGTGTGCGTGTGTGAAGAAATGTAAAATATTACCTGCACAGTGTGTTGAAGTTTGGGGTTCTTGTAGTGAAACACGCTGAAGCTTAGAGGCTCTTTAGGAATGACTTCTACCAACATTAGGTTACAGCACTGGAAAAATATAGAGAAACAAAATATAGTTCAAAACATTTTATTGAACAATAACGACAATTAATGCATATTTTATTTGCACTCTGGCAGAAATGTGTAAAAATAGTATACTTGCTTTGTCATATACCTTAGTATTTGCTTAACCCACAAAGGTTGCATACTAGTACCTTTGAGTAGTAATAGTATGCACTCTTAAGTTACTAATATGTGCCCTTATGGTACTATTATAAACCCTACAGAGATCTCCCTTTCGGGTTGCTATTTTTCTAAATGTTAATTTTTTTTCTTTTCTGAAAGTGCACACTGTTGCAAAAAGTTATTTTTTAAGCTGGACAAAACGAATAAAACAGGATGTTTTCAAAACTATTTAATCAGAATCATAACTTAATGCCATGATTATTTTCGCTGAGGAATAATTTTCGGCAGAATGTTGAACAATATGTTTTTACTAGTGAAAACGAGCCGATAACAAACCAAAACTTATTTTAAATGACAAAAATCTACTGACATTTTCATCAGTGAATAAAAGCAGGAAGAAAATGATTGAGACAGACGATTTAAGAAGCATCTGCTGCGTAGTTCAAAGCATAGATGTGTACATTGAACCGTATCATAGATATTGAACTATCCTGCATGACATGCAGGTAACATAGACTTGCTGCACGTCTCATACAATGTTAAAAGATGTCAATATGTGGGAGTAACAGAATAGGAGGCATATGGTTAAATTTGACGATGCAAGAGAAAACTCAATGCAGTTGAGTCACATTATCCTATATAACCATTAGTAGTGTCACCGCAGGTCTTTCATGATAAATCCTTAATATCAAACTCAGATTTTAGATGACTAAATTTACTGTAGATTTATTTGACTCAAACTAGTTTTTAAACTAAAAACAATTCAAACAACTAAAATGCAACTAAAACTAAAAGGCATTTTAGTCATAAGACTGTAAAAAAAAAAAAAAAAAAAAAAAAAAACCCCCCCCCCCCCCCCCCCCGTGTTTACTACAGTAGCTGCAAAAGGACTCATTTGTGCCTTTGGATTTTCCACCAAAGCTTCCACGCACAGACCATCGCTTGTATTTGCCATGGCTACGTTGCAAGAGATGTGAAGTATGCAAGCTGCTGCCCGAATGGCATATTCCAGGGACAAGTGTCTAAGAGAAATGCAGTATGACCAGCTGGTGAGGACAAGGGTGACTTGGTAGAGCACTTTAACTACCAGCTACCATAAAGCTAACATGTCTGAAACACCAGCTTGACCGGATTTTCCAAAATGGGGAGTTGGTAGGTATATGGCCTCACCAGGATATGGGCTTTGTAGGTATAAGTCTCCTCGCGTTTCTTGGTGATCAGCAGAAGTTTGTCAAACAGGAAGAGTGTTCGTTCATTTTTCGCTCTCTGGATACGGAATGTTCCCTCAAGAACCAGCTCACCGTAGCTAATCAGATCAAGCCCCTTCCAGTTAGTCAGCAAGCTCTGAATCTCCTAAAAGAGATAGACGAGATGGTGAGAGCAGAAGAGGAGGAGCGTCACTCTTCAAGCACATCAAGTAAATTAGCCGAAGGGCTGAATGACGTTTATAATGTTCTGCTATCTGTTACCACACACCCATCCATAAAAAGCATACACCCTTTAGCCAAAAGCTGTGTAAAATTAAAGTAGTTTGTAGTGGATTTTACTTGGTGCTGGTTTGTCTTTTCCTTTTGATGACCAGTTCTCAACGTTTGACTGGCTGAATTACTAGATGGTGGTCTTGTGTGATGCTGTCATAGTCATAGTAGACCAGGGGTGTCCAATCATGCTTCAGGAGGGCCCTTTTTTATCCCAGATTTTAGTTCCTTACCTTTATATTTATCAACCCTGAGTGTTTAACTTTAAAGGGACATTGTTTTTCAGTAGGAGAGTTGGACACCCCTATCGTAGACCATCTACAGCACCTTATGCCAGTAAAAAAAACAACAACAACAACAGTTCTTTGGGGAACGTAGCCCACGTCCATTTATCCTCATATATTCTTGTGAAGTAACTGATAAACTAGTCTTTATGGTGCATATTATGTATATGAGTGTGTGTGTGTGTGGTACACAAACCTGCAGTCTCACTGCATGCTCGTGTTTTCTCTTCATGTCATTGATGTGCCATGCAACCCTCTGCATGGTGTCGATGGCCTCCTGGATTACATCATACATCTCTGAATCCTTCTCCAGATGAGTGGCAATCTCCTGCAAAACACGGTACATCTGTGATCTCAGATCAGTGCCACGGTCATCTGTGTGTGTGTATTTGTGCACAGGTGTACTATGTCTAGAGTCTGTGTGTGTTTAGGGAAGGTCATTCTGGGTGTTTGTGTACTTACATGCAGTAGTAGATGATACTTTAGGATCCTCTGGACAGGTTTAAGCAGGTAGGACCCGAGAGGAAGGGAGTGTTTAAGACTTTCCTGGCGCTCTCGTAAAAACTTTGCCACTGTTTTGTTCCGCATGCACTCTGTTAAGACAGCAACGGACCTGCAGATGCATACAAACACGTCTTATCAATAATAGTTTTAATTTTATTTCCACTCCAACTTTGGCAGATATGCACAATATAAACATGTAAGTGACATATTGCTTTAGCATCTCTCTTTGATTTCTTTTGTTTAGGCTAGAACCGAAATTATTTATACAATGGCCAAAAAAGCACTTAAGTGCAGTTAAAAATATCTCATTACATTAGATACCAAATATCAATATGCCATCTGCATGTTCTCAAAACTAACTTGTTCATTGTTGCTGAGCAGCTTTTAAGCAGATGGTGTTTTGGTGATTTTTAATGCATGTAGGAAGTCAGTTTATAAAGTGTTTGTTAAATATAGTTGTTTTTTTCCATCTTAGATCTGTATCTAGGTTGAGAAAGTTGGAGAAAGCTGTGAATGCTTTTGTGTCATCCTATTGGGATTACTGTAATGCATTATATTTGGGTTGAGTCCGGCCACTCTCTCTCTCTCTCTCTCTGGGATCCTAATGGGTATTAAGAAGAGAGAGCACATTGCTCTTAAACTTATCAACCTGCACTGGCTACAGTACGTTTAATACCTAATTCATTACAAAGTGCAACTCTACATCTTCAAAGCTTTCCATGGCTTAGCTCCAGCATTTTTTGATGATTTTATCATTAGTCTGCATTAATCTGAAAGGTCTTGACTTTCAAATAATCAGTTACACCTTGTGGTAATAAACAGCAAATTTGAAATTTATTAAGGCAAAAGTCATAGTTAACGGTTCGGTAATGGCAAACATTGGACCTTAGATAAAATGTGATGCAAAAATGTAAATGTAAAAATTTTTCGCTCAAGTTTGGAACTACACTTGAGTGAGTAATTGATGAAAGTATGTTCACTTTTGGGTGATCAAATTTTTTGGGCTAATGTGCAGCATATTAATGCATTGGTAAACAAAATAACACACACACGCACGCACGCACAAACAACACAAAAACACGTATATGCACGGTTGAGAGAGTAGGGTCAGGCCCTTCTGTTAAAACACAGATTTTACAGTTTATTGGATCTGCTGCCACTCCTCAAAAAAAGCACTGGGACAGATAGACGTGTGTGTGCTCGCATTCCAGCGCACAGACTTCACATTGTCCCGATGGGAAATATGACCCGAGTATCACTGGGATACAGCTATTGCTTTCAGGAGTGTTACTGTATGTGTGTGCGAGCGTGCCATATGACCTTGGTTAGGGTCAACAGCTGTGTGAGGGTGTGGGGAGAGGGTCTCTATGGCCCAGACAACAATACATTCATACTCACACCATTCAGCATCTGATGAAACTACTACTGAGTCATGTCACTTTTAATTTCTAGCACCAGAAGCAGGACTCATGACAGCACGTGCTGCATTAGTGAATGTGTGTGTGTGTGTGTGTGGTTGATAAAAAGAAAAGAAACCATGGGTGTGGGTGGCATTTTGCAAGGGAAAGGTGTCGTGTGTCAAAGCTTTTGTTGAACTTTGTCAGATTTCAGGCTTGTGAATAGATTTAAATCTCTGCACGTATACATGCACCCAAAGGCAAATATATTTGACACATATTCACAGTCATTTTTATTCAAGACCTCAACACTGTTCACTCACTAAAACACTAAGTTAATATTTTCGTCTCTGCTTCTCACCCGTACACACACTCAAAACACATGTTTGTGAAGTTGACCCAATGTGGATGGCTAACCAAGCAAAGCTAAGCTAATCTAAAGGAAATGAAAAGGATAGTGTCTTGCTAGTTTTGCAAGTCCAACGTTCAGACTAGTCAGTCTACTGAAGAAATTCAAAAAGTGCAATACATAGATTTTATCATTATAAATTGCATCTGCTGAAACATGATCTTTTTCACAGATGTAAGTCAAAACTTAAGGGAAATATATGTGTACTTGCTACTTTACTTAATGTCTAAATAAATTATCTTTAGGATTTGATACACTAACCTGGGAAACTTCAAAATCTTCAGCATTTCTCAAAAGTGTTTGTTGTAATAAACTAGTCTAGTGCAACAGGCCAAACATGTACCAAATTGGCATTTGATGACTGCTTTGCTGTTCTTTCTTCATTCATTTGATTCTATTGCTTGTACCCTCTTACGTCAGGGTTCATATGCACATGCACACTCTTCAGAAACATTCTCTCGCCTATCTAAAAGATGCAGAATAAAGCTTTTATCTATATGGCTTGTAGTGCATGCTACTGTAGCCTATTTCTGAGCTACTGTAGTCAAACTAACAAGAAACTAATCACAGGTCAAGAGTAGTAGCCCCAGCCATACAAATCTGCAAAGCTGTTTGCAGATGTTTGTTGGAACTATGGTTGTGGGAAACACCAAGTCATAAAACTATGATGGTGATGACAGACCTTGCGATCCTTAGTTGGCTAGCAATGCTTGTGGGAAACACATCCCTGCTTAAGAGATCTCAACATGCTGACCATTTTATCTCATCTTTAGGGGTAAGATGTTCATAAAGTGCAAAAGGTTACTTGGTGCATTTGTACAAGTAATAAACAAAGGGGCAGATTGTGCGTGTGATAGAGAGAGAGCCAGACAGTCAGACAGGGGGTTTCCCTTCAGGGAGGAATATATAGGAACAAACTCCAGTGGTGTTATACACACACACAACATATAATATGAACACACACTCTCACATGTCTTACATTCCACACACACACACAACAGGCATCTGAGATGGCCGCCTTATAAAGCTCTATATCGAGAGACAGATGGTGCCATAAAAACCACAGGAAGTAAAACTGCAACCACAAACCTCAGGAAGTATTTCTTACCTTGGATAATTTGTGCAGTACTGTGTGTAGATGTGGAAGTCTTCACTCTGAAAAACAATCAGGAAATTAGGGGGAGTTACTCAAAGTAAGACGTGTGTTTGTGTGGGGGTCAGCCTGAGGTCCCCACAAGGGAGATAACTAGATTAACATATTAAATGATATCATAATAAAAACGCAGGAAGGTTTGTGTGAGGGTAAAAGTTACATGCCAAATTGTAATACTCATGTACTCACCCTCACCATGTTGGTATAAACATATGGTTCAGTTATATGTTCTTGATACACAAGGACCACATGTCGACGCAAGATAAAATCAATGTTGATCTTGTGTATCAAGAAAGTACAGTTGAGTTTTTATTAACCATATTTGATGCGCTCTATGAATGCGCGCTGATCAATATTCATATGTGATAAAAGCTCTAAATAAATATATTATCAAATAAAGTGATGGTGTCACTTCAGAAGATAAATTATTTTTTAAATAAGTTGAGTTGAGTATGGTTGAGTTTTGTTGGAGGGAAAATAAATGAAAGTGCACATAAAATAAAACAAAACAAACAATATAAAGCCCTGGTTAAAAGACTGGTTAATACAACTTTATATTTTTACGTTTTTGAAGAAATTACATTTAAATTACATTTTAATTCACCATATTTGAAACAATATATTTCTAAAGGCAATACAAGGAAATGACATAATAAAGATATAAATTAAACTATATAACATTTTCATTTATTTGCAATTAACATTTAATTACTGTCAAATATTGCATTCAGGTTTTGCATTGCTGCTTTTAAATGAATGCTAAAGTGCACACATTTAGATCATCAGGTCAGTGTTTATATGGCTGTTTTGGTACATAACCCTTCAGAACTGAAAGTTCACATCAGGATTGTGCAGTACAGCCTCTCACACACACACACACACACTCGCAGCGGTTGCAGTGACTGTAATAAGAGTCCTGATGTTGTGTTTACAGTAATGGTAGATGTGAGCGTGCTCTGATTAAATCTCTCTCCTCTCCTCCTTCATCTGGAGTCTTTCGCTCTCTCATTCCGCCTATATGAACATCAAAGCTCTTGGAAAAGTCTAGAGAGTCTGAGTATCAAAGAGCCATTTATCCTCTTCCTCTAATATCCCCCTCTCTCTGCCGCCCCCGCCAGGCTTTCACATCTGCCCTCCCTCTCTCCATACAAACATACACACAAACACAGGTAGCTTTATTAATGAAGGTGTCCTTGCATAAATGCTGTGACCCAAGCGCACACACACACACACACACACAAACTCACTGAGTGGTAGCTTCTCCATGGGAAAATGGATAAATTAAAGAGCTCTGGTTTTTAAAAGTCCTGAACGACAACCAGATGTGTACTCACTGTTTGATTATGCTGAAGCTGTCCTCAAGTCTACAAATATGAATGGATATGAACATGTGTACTCCCATTTTAAAATGAATGGTCGCTTTTGTCAGTTTTTTTGCAAATAAAACGCTGCTTTAACCAAGTATCACCCAGGACTGTTTGTTGTATAAGTTGTGATAGTGCTGTGTAATGTCCTTCTGTCTGAACTGATGAGCTGCAAACAGCAGGTGGAGGATCGTTATGTTCTTAGAGAAATAGACTGAGTCAGCGTTTGTCCTTAACAGAGAGAAGGAGAAAGGCAATGTTCTCAGGAAGCTTTGATAGGAATCAGGTGTAATAAAACTCCTCTCTCTTACTGGAATCCTGAAGCTTCTTTGTGATATCAGTACCACAAAACTCGCTGAGTAATGCCTTTACACACACTCACACACACACACAGACGCACACACACATACACAGACGTTTTTGGGAATGTTTGGTAAGATGACTAACCTTTACTGACCAACAAACAAGGAACAAGCTAGGGAATAAGCAATTTATATATAATTTAATTTCATTTTTGTTATAAATTAATGCATTTAGATTCAGCAATATTAAATAGTTATTATTTTATTCAATGAATCCTTTTAACTAATTCTTGGGGCACTTTTGGTCCAGTATAAACATACACAGATTAGACTGTCGGCAAATATGAAACAACACACACTGAACCGTAAGTGTGTGTCTAAACGTAAGTATGTGTGATAAGAGCTGGACAACTCATCAGTGTGTGTAATATATCTCTGTTATTTTCTTAAACAGTCATAAACATAAATCCTCATAACTCTATACGCAGACCTCTGAAAGCGTTTCTTGCTCAGGGCTGGGCTGGATGTGTGGGTTTTAGGCTTTATTTCAGATCTTGAAAGCCACAGTCATTTGCGCTGTGTAAATTGTCAGCCCCCTGCTAACAGCACATTAGCACAATAACCCGAACAAAACAAAGCAATTATCACAGAACACCACAGGACAGAAACCACACAAAGACGAGCAGCTGTTAATTAGAGCTATAAAACAGCTATAACACGTACTCAAGTATGTGTTATTACACTACTCGTCTTGGCAGAGGAAACTAATTGTAACGCATGAGTGTTGATTGTTTACGTGTGTGTGTGTGTGTGTGTGTGTGTGTGTGTGTGTGTGTGTGTGTGTGTGTGTTCATGGATGGAAGAAAGGTGTAACAACTCAAGGGTGAGTAATGAATTTGATATAATTCGTATTTGAGTGAGGTTTGTCTTTGTGGAAAGAAAAGATGAGAGTTTTACCTTGGCTACGAAACACTTCGCGATGGCAACTGGGTTGGCGTTACACTTCTCCAGGTCATGAAGCAGATCGCTAAAACACACACACACACAATGATTATATATCATTACTCACATCCATTAAAGGGCTGAGCCGTTATGAAAGTATTCAACTTCCGGTTATGTGCTGTATTGTAGGCTATGGACTGTAAGGAAAAACCCACTTCCATGAATTGAACAGCATTGTTAATATGTGTGTGGTCACTCTGCATTGCAGTCATATGAAGTCACACACTCTCTCTTTGTGTGTGTGTGTGTGTGGGCTGAATTTTGTGTGAGTCTGGTAATATGTGCAGGTGCGTGTGTGTGGTCCAAAGTGAGAGGAACTCTCACCTATTTTGGGATGAATGTTTGTTCGTAACTACTGATGAACTTACATTCCCTATTAATGCCAAAGAGCTAGAGAAAACCTTGAATTTGGACTGAATGGTTGATTAATGCTTTTAAAATATCAATATTTGACAAAAAAAAAAAGTAAATGGAAAGATATTATCTGTTGTGGACAGGGTTTAATTGGTGGCACAACATTTTTTAATCAGTAGCAGAATATCGTTTCAGGGTTGCATATATTTTAAACTGGAAGTTAGGTGCTGGGCGTCCGGCCAGAGGAGAACTGGACCCAACTAAGCCTGGTTCTCCCATGGTTTCTTTCTCCATTCTCTCATAGATGGGGTTTTGGTTCCTTGTCACTGTCGCCTCTGACTGGCTTAGTTTGGGGAATATAATTTCTACTGATTATCATCATCTTGATGACATAAATAAAGAGTTAAATTTTTGTCATTATACATAACCATCACTCTATTCAACTGTTTGATAAAAATTAACACTTTAGAATATGGAACAATTATTCACTAATAGCTATGGCTTTTCCCTAACTGCTTAGTGCAATATTTATTAAGTTTAGGTATTGTGTATGATTAGAGATGTAGAATAATGACATTAAATATATCCTTTAAGTACTACTAATAAATGGCTAATATTCTAGTAATATGAATGCTAACAATCAACTAGTTTAGAGACCCTACATTAAAATGTATATATATATATATATATATATATATATATATATATTAGTGGTGGGCCGTTATCGGCGTTAACGAGACTCTTATCGCGCGATAAAAAAAATATCGCCGTTAATCTATTCACAAAGTTGGGTTGGGAGCTGGGTCTGCAT
>JAUCNO010000500.1:1258519-1296609 GCA_032353835.1 Enteromius viviparus | reverse complement strand
TAGATATATATATATATATATATATATATATACATACAGTAGTCAAAATTTAAAGTGGATTAAGAAAGGTTTATCCAAGTCAAGAATGCATTTTCGTTTTAGATTTTAGGACAACTTTGAGGAAAGGTTTTGATCCACTTCAAATGTTGACTAGTGTATATATCTATAGATCTATATCCATATCTGTGTACCTGTTAAAATGGTAGATCTCACGGATATTCCCAAATAAAGAATTCCTCTCTTCATCTCCCAGCAGCAGAAGAGACTGATTGCTGATGCACTCCAGGTAATCCTGTAGAGAAACAGATGAAAGGATGAATAATCTCATCATGTGAGACCAGCCTGCCATCAAACACAGATCTTCAAGGTTTGCTGTATTTGGACAGACAGACCTGCCACTTTCAACTCTCACACCTGACATTAACATTTCCACGCTGGCAGATTAGCTCCAATAGGTCTGCTTGTGTCCATTATGTAAAGTACTTATGGAGCAAAGCTTTGATGAATATAGCATGAAGCATCAAAAGAACGCACACTTTACAGTTCAGGGTAATATTTGTGCTGCAAAACAAAGTTTTCTGTGATGTCATGGTGATAGCAGTTCAGTCCGGTGCTGCTAGTGATGCAGGAATAAAAGAAGTCCCACAATGCTCCAGTGTGAGCACAGAAACTGAAGAGCTGTTAGAGTGTAACAGAGCAGTGAACATCAGCAAAGCGTGTCAGAATCTGTAACTTCTGCTCCGCCCTGCATCTGAATGTCTCTGTCTCGGGTTGACAGATGAGATAAGTGATTCTCTCACTCTGACAGAAATCTTTACCTGAACACCCTCAGGCAGTGTAAAATAACCATTCTGTGGGGAAAACACACCCTGCGTCGACAGCTCGCTCTCAGACTGAGAGCTGCTGTTATTTTTAAACTGAAGATTTAAGATGGTATCACCTCGGGGGAAAAAAACAACATTCTCTATGAGCATGCTTTGCTTTCTTTGAGCATGCTATAGTTTTCTATTCATATATACTGTGTGACCATATACACTGAGGTAACAAAATCTCTCAGCTGACACATATTTATCTCCTCAAACCTGTCAAAAACAATGTAGAGCAGGACAGACAAAGTGCAATAAAGTGTCGTGATCTATAAAGAGCTTCATTTTTGTCACCCCAAGAATTACTGGAAACTCTTTCACATGAATAACCTTTAAAGGTCATGACCTTTCCTCTAATCTGCCATTGGGTCTAATGATAGCAGTAGGTTGAGTCCTGCTGTGGTGTGAGCATCCTGTAAACTCCAGTCAGACAATCTAGATGGTCTCAGCTGATATGAAGTGTCCCAGCGAACTTCTGACGTCTTCTTTAAAGTAAATTCTGTCACGTGACTCGGTATGATCTTTTTAATGTATTTATGTAAAGCATGAAATAATCGATCTCAGTTACTTTAACACAACAAAGATAATTATATATGATCTGAACATTTAAAAAACAAAAAAGTGGGTGCTACGTGGACTGTGTTAAGCTGTTATTCTGTTGATTTTGATTGCTTACATTGTCTTCATTTATAAGACATGCATCTGTAAAATGACTAAATGTAGTGCTTGGTGTTTCCTTCCAAGATATTCTGGCTCTTACATATCTTTGTATGTCATACTGCAAACCGTGTGTAACTATTGCATATTCAAAAAGCAATAATGCTAATTGAGTTTAAATATTTTTCAGTTAGATTTTACTTTATAATTTTAGTTTGAATTTGAATTTTAGTTTACGTTTTAGTCATTTGACTTTATTTATTCAAATGAATACTGTATGTGCTTTTGCCATATTGCTGTTTTTTATTTTTATTTTGCAATAAAAATAATTAGATTTCCAAGTACCTACTTCAATATGCTCACATGTTTACGTTCTCTACAAAAAGTCTGTGGGTTGGATTTATACAAGGTAATATCTTTTAAACCAGGGGTCTTGAACCAGAGATCTGCAATTACTAGGGGGTCTATGAAGGTACTGCAGGGGTCCACTAAGTTTTGTTTGATCTCAGTTAACCTCAACCCAAGATAAAGGTCAGCTTAATGATGAATTGCCTCTCCCTCATTAGCATAAGTAAAATTACAATTTGGGGGATTTATAAGGTTATGTTACATAAGGTTAAGTATTATTTATTATTACTCTATTATTTCTAAAAGTAAATATTCTTAAAATATCTGAAATGCAAGGTCTTTTTAAGAAACCAATGATAGATCAGCAGAAACCACCAGCTAACAGTGTGTAACGTGTTGTAAAAAAGAGACAATAAAAAGCAATAATGTAAAGTGAGAATATGTTTCCTTCATGTATTTAACAGTCTCATGTGTTAATAGAGTGGTTTCTTTCAAAGCTGTTTTCCTAAACCTCTTTCCTCTTCTTTATCTGTCCTCTCCATCCATCCTGCCTGCTTTCATTTTCTTCCATTCTCTGCTCGGACCATCTATCATTGCCTCAGTGCCGGGGGGCTGTGAATGTGTCTGTATGGAGGAGTAGGTGGGGAGGGGGGCTGCGACCCATGAAAACCATGTCCCCACATTAACCGTGAGAGACAGAGAGAAAATCAGGGCAAGGGGGAGAGGAAGAGTTTAGCATTCATCTCTTGACTCGCTAGGTCAAATGACAGCCATGTGCACTTTACATCTGACAGCTATATAAATCATACACAAAGAAAGCACACCCATGCCTCTTACTCAAAGAGTGTCAGTAGTGTCATGGTTTATGGGGAGTGGTGGCTGAGCACAAAGGTTCAAGGTTTGAGCTGAAGTATGGGAAACCCTTCCTTGGCCATATGCTTCCTTGAACACTATGTCAACTCTCACCATCCTGTCACTAAAAATCGGGACTTTTTCCATGAAAGTGAAATCTCCTGAAGAAAGTTATAACACTAGTCCTTTGACTTGTTTTTTGGGTGATTCCTTCAGTAAACAGTCTGCTGTGTGTCACCATCAGTGATTTGTGTCTTTTACCTGGACAATACTGCGAAGGTCCTGGACGTAGGTTTTTTCAGTTTCAAGAATTTCTTCCACCACTCGGTCCACATACTGGACTTTACGTCCTTCCGGCGACTGAATATCTGCATCGCTCTGACTGGTGGGTGTAGGTGTTTGTCTTCCCGTCTCCTCCTCCTCCAGCTGTTGGGCAGGCACCAGCTCCAGTCGGATGGCTCCGGAGTCATGATCCCGCTCGGGGGCGGAGCCTAATAGGGGCCTGCCCCCCAGCGAGCAGTGGCTGTCCCGGGAGGAGGCGGATGAAGACGTGGAGCCGTAGCTTACCGGCCGCTCGTTGCAGTCCATACTGCGCGAGGAGCAATATCTCAGAGCTGAATTTCTGATGGGACCTGCTGGGCTTAGGACCGGCCCTCCGACAGGGACCTCCGGGAGGGGCGGTAAAACATCAGTGGAGAATGAATAATCTTCTGAAAAGTAAAAAAATGGCTAGACGTTAGGACCATGATATTTAAGTAAACTAAAGCATTGTTTTAAAATCAATGTTTAAGAAAATTAAACGCTACCAAATCTTTGCTCAACTCTACCTCATGTCTTTCCTCACATGTTTGCTTACTAAATATAGTTAGCATCACAACAATTGCTGTTGATAGACGTACATACAAACACTTTGCATGTGTAATCTATCTTCAGGTAGTAAAACCATTCAGTTATCACAACCCGATGCGATATGCATATTGGGATTTTTACATTTGAGGTATTTTAATAAATGTCAATATTTAAAAAGATTAACTTTCTTAAAGCAACAGTTGCTGATTCTTATTGACTTCCATACTATCCCCCATGCTATGAAATTCAGTAGCACTGGCAACTGTTTGGTTTTTGGGTGAACGTTCCCTTTAAATTGACTCTTGATTCATGTTGAGCACAATATTATAACCAAAAATCCCACCCACTGAAATTCTAAATTTGATTCCCACAGATTTAGATCTCGAGGGGGAACTTACAAAGAAAAACATCATGAGAAACCCACAGCAATCTCTAGCATTCCTGTGTGCTGTTCGCCCTACACATACTCAAACCCATTCTTGGCTTGCCTTTCAGACAACAACACTGCACAATCTCTTATCCTGTGTTTTCAGACACTGTTAAAGTCAACCTACTTTTAAGCAGCTATAGCTAATTCCCATCTCACTAGTAATACCACTGTCCCATTATCCCAGGCTAAACAGCATATGCTGGTTGGGTATGTTTTGAAGCTGGGATGCTGGTTTAAGCTTGTCCTTTTGCTGGACTTTAACATTCAGCTTCAAAACAGCAAGCGCCGTTCAGATTTTCTTCAGAAGATTCCTTTATTTAATTTTAAGAGTTGTTGCTGTAGAGTATTTGCACTTCCCTCTGATTTTGGGTTTGATTCACCATGGGAACACACACACACACACACATATACATACATACAGAGTCTTTCATAAAAGAGAAAGGCCAGTACTGAAAGAGAGAGGCTTTAATGAGCAGATTAACGTGTAATGGAGACATTTTACTCTCTGGGTAAAATGAAAGAGAGCTCTGTGTGACCGTGCATGTGTGTGTGTTGGTGTGTGTGCACGTGTAGACTGTCTATTGTCAGACTCTCTAACACAACAATGTAAGATCATCCAGACGCACCCACTTCACACACACTGGCACAGGTGTGCACACACAATCAACTCAATGGAACATGGTCATTTTTACCCTCTGTTAATACAACAGGCAGATTACTGCGCTGGAAAGAGGTAAGCGATATACATGAGGCACAGCATAGCATAGAATTACAATATATCATACAATTCACAACCCAATAGCATCACCTAAGCCAGTTAGATGCGACAAGTAGTCGCTTTCTAAAAACAAAACCATATAAAAGGGATTCCAGGGAATTTAAGACTGTCTTTTTGTCTTGCAGTCAACCGCATGTCTCCTTCTCAGTTGCCAGTTATGAATAATCACCGTCATTACTCACTCAACACGGAGCCGTCTATATTATCCGGGCTCCAGAGCAAAGCCACATGATTGGTTCTTGATTGTCTGAGGCACTCCGTGATTGGTTAATTTCCGCACATGCCAAATTCACACACTGACCCACTTTCACTAGACAAACACAAAATGAGATTCAGCCATCAAGTAAACACATATGCTTTTGTGCGGCATGTTTATTTCAGTTGAGCTATTGAACAGATAAATGGAGATGTCTGTATATGTTAACGCCTTTATTAATGTTTCATGCATCAGGTCCACTGCTGATTGTGTGTTTTGGTGGGTGGGTCATGTTCAAGTAAAATAAACTTCTGTGGGTGTGTTTGTACACTGTTCGTGCACGGATTTGTCTGTGTTTATCTTAAAGTAGAGATACTCTTGTGGTTCTTATTTGCAATGTTTTGCCGACTAAAACACAAAAAGTATAATATACGCACACAACAAACGACACGTCTTTATAATATCACTCTTTCTCTCACACAGTGTAAATGGGTTTTTATCATTGAAAACATATGCCTGCCTGTATATTTCAGGAAGGATGTCCCTCAATGGGGATCGTGTTTTTTCCCCCACAGCTGTTGCACGGGGGGATGTGGCCAATGTTAGCTCAAAAAGCATAGGCCTACATGCTAACTCCCAACAGGAGTGCGATGCAACAGCTCAAGTGTAACGTAACGTCACTCACAAAGTTCAATCGGTTTCAAGTTGTATGTCAGTTGCCACTGACCATTAGAAGAACGCCCGATGATTATGTATCATCACATGGACTTGTAAGAGTGCAGAAAAATGGTAACACATTAGAAAAGGGAACACATACTTCCTATTAATTAAGAGTTTCTTCTTAGTAAACTAATAGTAAATTTGTTGCTTATTAATAGATAGTACTTCATTTTAGTTTAGGGTAGGTTTAAAATCTAAAATATGGTATGGTGCATATGTTTTATAACAGCTGATATATGACCAGAATGCTAGTAATATGCATGCTAATAAGCAGCGAGCTAATAGTGAGAAAAGGTCCTTAAAATGAAGTGTTACCCTGAAAACAAATAAAAGACATAAAACGAGTTTTACAACCACAAAGGCAGCCACTATTGAGCTTCATTTTAAACCTTAAATGGCATATTAAGGGATCAGACAGCAATAATAAAGCTAATGATAAAGCTAATGATTAGCTACTGTGTCTTAAGCAACTAGCAATCAGTAACAATTCATCAGACTTTGATTTTGGACCTATTTCTATCTATTAATGTAACCAGTTCTGAAGAAAAACTAATGATGACTAACTTGTAAGACAAGTCTGAGCAGTTTATGATATTAGCTACTGATCTTCACTTCCTTCCACTATGATGATGACGCAACATGCCTATTTCCCAAAACAGCAACAAAAAAAAGGCCAGGACTTAACCAAGCTCATCATGCCATCATACACACTAAAGTCTGCTGGATAATGTAGTTTATATGTTGCCTGACACAGCAGCAGCTATAGCTCAGTTTCTATAATAATTAGGTCAAATGAAATCTCACAATGAGGTCACAGACAAAAAGAGATCAGATCCTAAGACATTTTTAATTAAGTAGGACTGAATGTGATTTTACTTTGATTAATCTGACCTGTTCTCTTTACCTGTACTGTGCTATTAATGTAACATCTACCCCTCATTTTCAGGTTTCTAGGGATTTTAAGCGTTGTCAGTAAATGAGGCTGATGGCCTCAATCTCGTGAAACTTCACTGAACTAGTTATGGTGGATTTGTTTTCAGTTAATGTTCTTTTAGTATTAATTTAGTTGATGGTCCATTATCATCTACAGGTTTATTCTCTTTGTTCTAACGTCCCATTCTAAAAAACATTAGTGATATTAATGACAAATGTGCACTAATGATGTATTTATTGTAAGTGTGTACTGCAGTCATCAGCTGCTTTAATTGCTCAAGCTAGTTGGGTGGATTCTGATCAGCTGTCTGGTTTATTTAATCATTCATCAGCTAGGGGAAAAATATATAACCGCATAGAGATTCCAATGAAAATGTTCCTTATTGAGGTGTGAGCTTTACTAGTTTCATTGAATTGGAAAGAATACATGCTATAGTTATGTTTATCATTATCGTAAATTAGATAATTTACTGTTTATGTCATGACTAATGTGTCCTGAGGTGGAATTTGTCGTTATCGGACTGACTACTTTACTACAAACTATGTGTATTTTATAGACTATGTTTCCTGTTCCAGAGAAACGCCAACTATCACATGACTGGAAGTACTATTGTTTGTCCATGATAACACACACACACTGCTTCACGCAGTGTTGCACACAAATAAACACACAATGTGCCACTGATATGCCCTGTCAAAAAAAGCTGTCATACCTTTACAACCAAATACACATATGTACAGACACACACACAGACATGCAAATAAACACAAGCAAAGCTCAGGGGTAACTGAAAACCAAGCAATAGTGCAAGAAGAAAATAGGTGTGTTTGAGTGTGAGTGTGTATGTGTGTGTGGTAAATGTAAGAACTTAAGATCATGTTTACTTTGATCATGGCACCCAAACCCATTAACACACTAAGGCTAAGCCTTCTGTTTATTTAGCAGAGGATTCTGGGTTTCACCAGCTTAAATTACAGCTAAATCCAGTGTTCTTTATGTATATTTACCCTTTGATCTGTGAAAGTACAGTGATAATAGGGTAACATTTTTGTTGGTACACCATAGCTTCTGGATGGGCATTTTCAGGTACTTGCTAGGAAATTGCCCAGGTCCAGTGCTGACTATTAATTGTTATCCATTATGTGTGGGATGAATTATGTGCCGAGGTTAGAGCAACATTCAAGCAATACTTCTCTTATAGTTTTTTACAATCACTATCCAATACATTTAACAAGTTTCCTAAACTCTTAACACGGTTAGCACATCAGTTTTTGTAGACTATACAATTAACACATTTCTTGTTGCTTTGATACAAAATGCATACAGTTAACACAAATTTAAAATGCTTGAACTTCTTTTACACACAAGCTCAACCAAGACCAAAACAATATCATTTTACAGTCAGATTTACAAATGCTTTCACACTGTCAGAACCGATAACATCATGTTCTAAACATAACTTCTACAGGCTAAAGTCAAAGTGAACAGCTGTTCATATTGTGAATACAATTTTATTTCATTGCCAATGAGAAAAAAAGATTATTGCAGTTATGCAAATATATAAATCACAGCTGATTCCCATCCAGGAACCACACTGAGGTGTTGAGGTTTTTACAATCACGTATGTTCTGAAAGAGGGATCTTTGGGCTGATCTTGTGTGGAAAAGAAAAACAAAATAGAGCAACACAAAGAAAGAGAGAAAGAAAGAAAGCACGAGGGAGAGGAAGACGAGTACCAAGACAATTGAGAGGAGTGGGACAAGGTATAGGTAGAGGAGTTAGAATGTGTGGTGGTGCTCGAAAAAAGACCAGAGCTAGGGTAACTGATCAAAAAAGAGCTACTATCATTGACCATGTCATAAACCACGGGTTATCATACAGAGAGGCTGGTGAACGAGCACAGCCAAATCTCAGCCGGGACACAGTGGCATCCATTGTCTGTATTTTCAGAGAAACCAAAAGGTATATTGCTTCTCCTACAGCAAAGAGTAAATAGTTTTACCCTATACTGTATGTTTTTTTACATAAACTGTACATTTTTTTAAAGCTACTCTTAGATGGTAATTCATTTTTTTCATTGAATTTCTGCAGCAAAAGAAACAAAATGCATGCATTTACTAAACCCAACAAAACAAAAATGTAGAAAGGCTTCAAATATAACTTATAATACTGTATATAAGGGCAGACCTGACACATAAAATAATGCAGTTTCTGTCATTTCAGCTGATGATAGTGTTTTTTTTTTGTCAATGTGTTATGACTGACTAAATGTTCCTTTTGGAAGAGAACATGTGTTAGTGTTTTGCTAGACATAGTGTACTGTGGTAGTTTATTGTTATATTTTGAAAATTAGTTTTGGGGTTTAGTTTACAATGTTTGATTTTGAGCATAAATTTGCCAATTTTGTGTTTTAGGTGTGTTGGTGCGTTAAGAGTTTAGAAAAATTGTGAAAAAACAGCGATTGTAAAAAAATTTAAATAGGGACTGAAGTTATGGATTAGTATTATTGATTTTAGGGGCAGTCGTGGCCTAATGGATAGGGGGTTGGACTTGTAACCCAAAGGTCGTGGGTTCGAGTCCCAGGTCCGGCAGGGATTGTGAGTGGGGTTAGTGAATAACCAGTGCTTTATCCACCTTCAAATTCCATGACTGAGGTGAGACTCTTGAGCAAGGCACCGTTTCCCCAACCACTCCCTGGGTGCCGCTACAATGGCTGCCCACTGCTCCGGGTTTGTGTTTACGGTGTGTGTGTGTGTGTGTGTGTGTGTGTTGTTGTTGTTCACTTTTTACTGCTCTGTGTGTGCACGTTGGATGGGTTAAATGCAGAGTCACCATAGGTCACCATACCTGGCCACTTGTAACTTCACTTTTTATCTTATATGACATACTGTAATGACCTGCAGTGACTCAGTTTGACCATTCAGAAACAAAATAAATACACAACAAGCAGTGAAAACTGCAGATTAGTCGCTCTAGTACTCATTAGATTAATCGGTTATCAAAATAATTGTCCATTGCAGCCCTATAGTCTTAATCAGCTCTGTTTACTTGCATACTAAAACAGAGATGTTAACATCTTAAGAATGTGCCTTAAGAAGCTCTGTGTAGCTCTCGAGAAACTTCACTCACACAATGTGACTCAGAGGTAAATCCAGACGGTGGGCAGCCTGTCTCCAATTTCCCACTCTCTCCTTCACATCACAATGCTAGCTTAGACACACAGAGCCATTCCTCACAGTGAACGATAGATGGAGAGTGAAGAAAGGGGAGAGAGTAACTCAGGGGGTTTAAGGCGGATTAAGCCCCCCCTCTGAGCACTACTGCTGGGAGACTCAAACATGACATAATTCAGAGGAGACTAAAGGACAAAGACCTCTCTCTCTCTCTCTCTCTCTCTCTCTCACACACACACACACACACTCAGTGCCTCATTCTCATCCACTCATGAGACAGACAACATCAAATAGTCCCCCCAACAGCCCTCTTCAGATGAATAGTGCACGTTTTACAGTTACACACACATTCAGAGTGTTGAAGGAGTTCAGTGAACGTGAGGCTTGTATAGTTTACTGAGGGAGAAAGAGATTTTGAAAGACTTGAGTCTTGAGTCATGTGTGTGTTTATATATAGCTGAATGTCAATAAAAGTTTTAAATACAGACTTCGAGCTGAAATCCATCCAGCTGTGAGGTAAGCGGTACAACTGAGCGTTTCCTGAGGCCCGTCTGTCCAATTTAAATCTATATTTAATCTACAAAGCACACTCGTGGTCAACCAGCATGGGGTTTGCAATGGCTGATATAATGGCAATTGATATAAGTGAGTATCTAAAAGCTCAAATCAAATCAAAGCAAAATACTGCACTCTCCCAAATGAATCAGGTGCTAAGACTGGTCTGCACTCTTTAAATCTTTTACTGGGATCAAAGCAGGACACCTTCCTTCAAGAAGAGATATGAAGATGTAGCACAAACCAGGCAGGAATGAATTGCATGTAAATGCATCCAAGGTGAAATTTATAACAATATGTATAAAAGACACAATAGTGATACTAGCCGAAAAAACACAAAACTACATAAACATCAAAAACCTATGTATATTCCCATCCAGGCGTGTACAGTTTCACTAAGTGTATACAGTATGCACACACACACAGTGAAATAGTCTGACAGTCATATAACTGCAGTCTGTGTACATTTCCGCCCTGTCATTATGCACAGTAAGCAGTTCCTGACCGCACATACTGTACAGTAAGCATACATAATCATTTCCAAACACACTCATAAACATGTCAAATACTTAAACGTAAGTATGAATGACTCTACTTGTCTGCACAATGGTCACTTTTCAGATATGTGCAATCAAACGTTTCTACAAAGTGTGCAACTGATGTTATTTCTGCTGTAATGTAGTGTGACGTGCAAAGGTCAAAATGCACATGACACATGTCCATCTGTAGAGAATGTGAGCTTTCGAGAGTGTTTTTGTTCTGGCCAGTGAACTGAAATTAGAAGCTTGTGAGCACATCAAAGCATCAAACATATTAAAGATGGTTGACTGCAGATGATCGTTAGATGGCTCGTTTAGCACAAATGAAGTTGTTATGAAATGCAGCTGCCGTATGTTTTGTGGTGTAATACTTTTAACACTATCATTCTGATTTTAAAAAAACATGGGTGTGCTCATAAATTATAACTCTGTACTGATTCATTCTCATGTAATTTTTTGTTTTTTGTTCATTCATGAAACACAAAGGGATATATTTAGCTGCTGTTTTCTACAATTCAACAATACAATATTCAGGAGCTTGAGCAGAGAGAACAATTATCAGTGACCTTCAACACATGAGTTAAATAGACTACTTTTATGATTATTATTTTATGGTGCTTTTATGATGCCTAGGAAGAAAAAAAATCTAGGGTTAGAGAGGCGAGACATTAAAGCAAACTATGACAGAATTTGGAGTAAATATTTCCTGAATTATTAGTGGTGCTTGCTTCCATGCATGATTTCACTTTTTGGTCTAAGTATTATAGCTTTTTCTGCCTGATTGATTACCCATTTTTATATTAGACTTGTCTATGTGTTCAGACAGACAAGGTCAATCCTTTAATGGTGGTTTCAGTCTGATAACCTCATTATCATATGTGGCAGCAAATATGCACATCAGTTTGCAAATTAATTTCCACATGACAGATTTTCATTAAAAAAACTATGCAATGCTACTTTTAAAATGATTCCTTCTTCTGTTGCATTCTACTTTTTTCAGTTTCAAACACTGGCATTAGTGTGTATTCATAAAAAGCTTGAAACATATGAAAACAAAAAAACAAGATTTCATACTGTCACATTAGCTTTAGGAGAGCTCTGATCACAGAACCTTTTAAAGAATCAGACACATGCGCGAAATTACACAAGCTCTCATGGTCTTGACATCTTCACGACAGTGTGTGTTTTGCAGCCAAGCCCTGCGTGTCCATAACCAATGGGATTAATTCTCTTCAGCCCGACTGCACGAGAGCAGCACACACACTCACACAAGCAACACAACTTCTATTCTGGTCTCTGAAACATGTTGGAAGTCCACCAGGGCTTCTGGAGCTGGAATGCCTGTGACAGATTCATAACATGCCGAAAACATTCCCAAAACAACTCTAAAATCTACTCCAGGACTGAGGATCCCTGAGAAAAAAGTCCTTATCGCTCAATCAAGCATAATGACTTGGAGTAATCACATCTTTATAAATAGCTCTTCCTCGCTGCCCATTTCCTGCAATCAAACTGGCCCATTATCTCCCAGAAGTCATCAGAACAACCGAAACAAGTTCTGATTGTAGAATGCTCTCAAAGTTGGACATTCTAACTCGGAACAGTCATCACTTCAGTTACTTTGTAACAATCAGATGCACACCTAAGAGAAAGAGAGTTATTTCTTTCTGTTTTCACATGTTTTACTTGTAAACGATCCCTCTATAACACATCAAAGAACTGCAAAAGACCAAACAGTTTGACTGCAGTCCAAGGAAAATCCTAAATATCAATTTATCAACCACAAATACAAGGGAGAAGGCCAGACTTATTCACACTGTTGATGGATGGATGACCATATATCAGACTTTGTCTGATGATCTCTGCAGTCATCTGCGAAGCGCTGCTGTCCGGTATGACATCTGAACTATGTTTGCCCTGCCTGGAGGATCGGGATCTTTTACTGATGTGCTTCTATTCCCAGACAGCAGCAGTGCGGTGCCATTAACATGAATGATTTGGGTTTTTTTTCACATACGTTGTATATTATAACATAAACATGGTTTATTACAAATGTATAACACGGGCACATTTAAAAACACTGTTAATTACACATTTATAACAACAAAATGACTGACAGGCTGGTAAGAAGTTCCCTTAGAGGACTGAATGCATTTCAAGAATAGGATGTGACAAAGAGACTTAACCTGCATGAATGAACAAACTAATACACACACACACACACACACATGTGAGGTGAATGTCAGTCCATGACCCACTGCCCCATTGCTACTCACAGATTAGATTTCACTGAGACTGATCTGCTTCAGAGAAAACTAAACCTGACATTCATATACGGCAGGCATTTAAAACCCCAGCACACAAATGCTCAATGAATGCAAATGATCAGGCTTTGGTAACTTCCTCATTTGAGGGAAAAGTAGTAGGAATAGGTAGCTTTAAGGGGTAAATAAGGTATAAACGTGCACCCCTAAATGTACAGTGAACTTTTGAAATACAATTTCTAGTGAGAAGCTCTGGATAAGCCAGGGTAAACCTCCTAGGATGACTGCTTTTTGAACTTTTGAAACAAGTAATTGTTATCATCAAATAAGTTCTGACAGGTTTTCACCATGCCATCTTTCAAACACATGCTTCAAACTCTTTCTCGCTGTCTCCAGCTGGGTTGCGTCCCGGGGGGTGTATTACTTAAGGGACAGATGTCCTGAGGGGGTGCTGGTATTGTCTAAAGCAGACTCTAAACTGTTATTATCCCCCCGAAACCCTCAACCCATGGGGGACTAATTTAGGTCAGGGGTGGGGGAGAGCGACAGAGAGCGAAAGGTTTCCTCACAACGACAACATAACGAAACATACCCTTACTTATTACATCTACACTAAAAAGAAAAAGTCGATGATTGACTTTCACAAGCAACAGTGAATTAAACATTTGAAATAGGGCTGAACTTGCATTTTCTTGTAAAACATATTCTAATAATCAGTTTTATTTACAAACCATTTGAAAAACACCATTCACATTAGTGTACAATCCTATTAAACACATGCTCACGACAACCCACAATTTATAATGACTCCAAACAATATAAACACAATATAATATTTACTTTTTCTTTTGACAGTGTCTTCAAATAAAGGTTTGGTCAGATCTGTATTATGTCTGGAGGCAATTTTGTGCCTAAAGTGTAGCTAAGTTAACCAACCCACACACATATATGTATGCACTTATAAACATTTCAGTCAAGCTGAGGTTGTGTGGAGGACTTCTGTTTGGTACAAGAGCCCACCAGCACAAGCCAAGCCAAATAAATACTCTTCAGTTCACAACTTGCCAACACACACACACACACACACACTCAAACACGCAGATATTTAGTTAAACGGAGAGTGCCCTAACGGCAGGACTCGGCAGTTTAAACACAGCAGCCCTGACATCAATCAGAGAAGTGTTCAAATGTTGCCACACATTCACAGGAAGCTTTCGAGAGCTGATATGACTTTAGAAACTATAAACACACATATAATCCGCATATAAAACACATGTCTTAAGAAACCAAGTTTGCACAAAAGTACAATGAAAAGCACTAACATAATAACACTAACAACAAGACTTATTATCTGTTTATATTTGTAGCTTGCAAGTGTGATCTCTTACCCGTAGGCATTGCAGCTCGATCCAGATTTGATCACATATCCACTTAGTATTCCAGACCAGTGCCACACACACACACACACACACACACACACAACACACTCCTCTAATCCTTCAATTCCCTTTACATTCTCCCTGAGACAAACAGGATAATGCCGTCTGTGAGTGATACTAAGGGTATCTGCACACACACACACACACACATTCAGTAAATCTTCGGTTCACACACTCGTAAGCTCTGAGCCGCACCACAACGGTCCTGACGGTCTGCCTGTCACTCACACATTGAGCACTTCTGGATTCTCTTCCCAAATCTCCCTCCCCGTGGCTCCTCCCTCTCCCACTGCAACAAATTTGCAGCTCAGACTTCCATAGCCTCTCTCTATCTCTCTTTCTCTTTTGAATTCCTGCGAATTTCCTGGGGTTTGTTTTTTCTTGCAGTGTTTATTTATTTACTTCATTCTTTTTTCATCATGTGACTTATTTTAGGTATTTCTATTTTTGCACAGTAAAATCTGACACCAGGGCTTAGACACAGTTTGATTCTGACTGTCTGAGACACAGTTTGGGAATTATGAAAGGTTCCTTTCATCGGGCCAGGTCTTTGTTTTCTGTGACATGTTCACTGATTACTGACAGATGATTAATTGCAAAGAATTCTTGCCTCTGATGATCCTCTGACAGTCTCTGCCTCAGAAAGGATCCTAATCGAAATAGAACTTCATGAGCGAGCGATGTTGGACACTGCATCGGTAGACCATAATTAGCATGCAGTAAGCGTCTTAAAACATTACGCTAAGATCACATTTAAGTATAATCTTGTTTGCTGGTAATTGCCATTAAGACTGAAGCATACTTATGTTATAGTTTCACATCAGGATCACACCTATGACAGCTAAACATGTTTCTGCCTAGGCGGCTCACTAGGTTTTGGTACAGAGCCCTGGAATGAGAAAGAAAGAGAGAAAATGATAGCAAGTTGTGAATTTCCTGTGTTAGTCAGCAGGTTCACAGTGAGCTCACTTGCTCTCTCTCTCTCTTTCACACACACACACACACACACACACACACATTGAAACAGTAGCAGGGGTTCAGGCCTGATCAATAGCTGAGAACAACCCCACATAAAGACTGCCCCTTCTGCTCTCATAGAAATGCTCTCAAACAAACAATACACCACGGCCACTTCATCACACACTATCAGTCAGGGAGATTTATTCCTGTCCACTAACGAGCCTGATTAAATCATACACATTAAACACGCTAGTTAGTTTAGTCAATTGATAGTTACTAATTATCTTGAAGAAATTAGATTAGATATAATGACTATCTTTTAAAAACCATTGACACACCCACTAATGTGCAGGTAAATTATATTTTCATAAACTAACTACATAAGAATAAGAATGAGTGAATTATGAACCAAAAACCTAGTTAACTAACTAAATAACAAACAATTAATCAATCTGCTAAATAACTAAACTAACAGCAAAACAAAAATTAGATTAAGTTATTTTACTCAGCAATTTAAAAATATATTTCTATCTTGACAACTCTCATAATAATTTATCATGTTTCTAAATATGATTTTATGTATTTTTTATTCATCAGACCTACCGTAAACAGCAGCAGGCCTGTTCGTTCTTAACCTCCACCTGTTCCACCTGTACAGCTCTGCTACCAGTAATGAACCATGAACCAAGATTGTGTTTAAGAACTACAGGGTCAGTCTATGCCAGAGAGACAGAACTACAAATATTTTTCATTGACCAGTTTTAATTACTTATATTTTTATACATTGGCCACTTAAATACATTTTACTTATCTTAGCATTTTGAAAATTTGAACAAAATCAATTTTTAGTTCGTGTGTGTGTGTAGGATTATCAAACTAATTAAGCAAACCAATAAACACAGCAAACGCACAAATTGACACAAGTGATGAGCGAGCAATGAAAGGAAGGCATCGATAAGCTTTCATGCCAACAAACTAGCAAACATCAGCATCGCAACATTGTCAGTACTTATCTCCATGCGTCATTCAGACGTCTGTGGTCACCCACTGTGGACAGTTAACCATAGATTGAGTAATGTTCAGTATTTTACAGGGTAATTAGTAAGTGTGAAGCAAACAGATTTGTGGCTTTGAGCTGATTTAGAAATGCCTCCATTTGAAAAGACACTAATTCTCCTTGGACACATTCACGAGGAGACAACAGAGGTACATGCTAGTACAAGTGACTCTAACACACCTTAACACACACACCCTCTGAACGCCTAAAAAAAGCTATTTACACAATATGATAAGCAACTGTGAAAGTGATAATACCTTTTAATGAGCACTAGTTTAGCACTAGCACACACACACACACTCAGTAAATAGTTTGACAATCCTCAGTCGGCAGGCTATTCATATCCAGTGACCCAAATGAAACCCACCTTTTAGCTCCAACATACAGCTCATCTATCTCGTTCTCTCTCTCTCTCTCTCACACACACACACACACACACACACACACATATTTATACAAAAATCCAGATAACTATAGGTGGTTCAATAAGGTTTTGCAGGAGTGATTGTGTTGCATTGCAGCATAAGCTGTAAAAGTATTTGTTGTCAGTTAGAATTGATGGATTAAAGACTCTCTCTTACACACACACACACACACACACGCACACACATAAATCCAGCCCCATTCACAGTTTCTGAGTTTGACATTGCAGTCTAATCCCTGATCACTCAAACTAACTGAACAAACCCCCCTATACCAGCAAGAGTGAGATTTCAGACAAACACACACACACCCATTCGCCCTCATATCTTTATATATGTAGTTCACATATGTTTAGTGTTATCTGAGGACATCCCGTTGTGTGCTTGGTATTATTTGCACAACTATGAATTGTAATTATAATATAGCAATACAATAAAAAATTGCACATGTAAAAGTGCAGTTTGGACATTTGCATATCATTTTTGCATATTGTAGTTTACCAAAGCTAATGTTACAACACAAAGGAGGAAATAATAGCACTACTCTAGATTTACTGAATGAGCAGAAAACACACAGAAACACACAGAAACTTGATGAAGCATTGCAATAAGCCTCAGTTTGTGAAATTCTGAACTAACAATGAATTATACAATATAATTAATAATTATTTTTAAAAAGTCACAGTACTTCAAAAGACTTAAACAAATGCTGCTATTTTAAACTTTCTGTTAATCGAACCATTAACTGTAACTTTTGACTCAAAAAGCTCCTATTTTGCTGTATATACATATAGTAAGGTAGTTTAAGTTTAGGTATTGGTAGTATTAGGGACGGAGAATATGGTCATATAGCATATGTGCTTTTATATTTGGTGGGGTCGTTGAATGCTTGAAACCGATTGGCTAACGAACCTTCTATGGTGCGCAGTTATTTGCAGGGAACCACACGGAGAACGTAGTTCCAGTTCCATATCACTTCCCAAATGGTTTCTGTTATTTCAAAGGTCTTACAACAATATAACCGAAACCCACTGGCCAAAACAAGTAAATAAAGGAATCAATATGATAAAAAGGACAGCTCATTTGCAGGATTTGCCACAAAAAAGATGTTTTATTATGTATCTCTCTTGCTCTCTCACCCTCAGATACGCACACATTATCATGCATGCTAATGTTGCTAGCGCTACTCTTACAACTTTATCTGTAACATCAACTTAAAAACAACTTGACTTCTCAGAAGCGAGGTAACTACAGTGCTGTTAGAGAAGAAACTCTGAGGACTCTGAGGTAATTCACACACACTTTCTCTCTCTCACACACACACATGTTAGTTTTTGTGAAGAGTGTGGGCATTCCATAGGTGTAGTGGTGTTTATACTGTACAGACTGTATGTGCTATTGTCCTTTACCAACCCTACACTGGACACATATGCTTTAAGGTGTTGCCGCATCATCACCATGGGTGTGCATTGCTTTTTTAATGATTCAACGGCCCATTGTCAGTGATTACTTTCAACAACTAATATGTTATTAATAGGCATGCTAATAAGTTGTTAAGTGATAATTTGTCCCTAGACTAAAGTGTTACATAATAAATAAAGGAATGAATCTGTGTAAAGTGTAACCCAACGATGACAGTTGATGAATTTGTTTATTGAAATAACATTCTAATAAAAGGTAAGGGTTGGGATTAGGGTTATATTACAACTATGTTAAAAACTTTCTGTTATTTATCATTAATTTTGCTAAATTCTGGGAATTAATATTATTTTTTACCCCACGCCATTTCAAAGTGAAACACACACAATACCGAGGGCTGCGTTGGGGGTCGCCAGGAAGACAGCTGTTGTTATGACAACAGGTTCGGTGGCAGGCCCTGGGATGTGAGGGGCGGGACGGGCCACACAAAAGAACATCGTTAATAAATGAGTGGGTCTCTCACTCTCGCACTCCTTCTCAAAGAAGGGCAGAAAGACAGGGAGAGAGAGGGTAAACACTCTGCAGTCACAGTATGGGCAAATACAAGTAGATTTGCATGCATGGATGTCGTCACACTCCACCAGAGCAGATGCAAATCTAAAGCAAATTCTCCTGATACTGTACATCCCAGTCATAGACAAGGTTTCAGCAGGTGGTTGTGTCTGTCTTTCTGTTTCTGTACTCAAGTGTGTGTCTCTGTGTGTACTGATATTCAATATGTGCCCACAAGTAACGTAATACCAGCAAATATTTACCTTGTGGGGAATCTTTCAGTCCCCATGAGGAAAACAGCTTAGAAATGTGCTTTGTAGGGTTAGGCTAAGGAGATACAGAAATACACAAAATACAGTTTGGACAAAAACCATTACACCTGTGGAATGAGTTCATTAAACATGAAGACCCAACATGTGTGTGTGTGTGTATTTGAAATATGATCTGTTATTCCAGCTGTGAAGTTGACCCTAGGAAGTAAATATGCCCTGCTGTAAGGTAGCATCAGTGTATGTTTGTGTCAGCGTGAATGTTAGAGGTAGTTTGGATGATAAATGAAAGCTATTGGCTCTTATACAAACACACACACACACACACACATTATGTGATTTACGGGGTCTCTCCATAGGTCTAATGGTGTTTCTACTGTACAGACTATATGTGGTATTGCCCTTCACTGACCCTACACCTAAACCTACCCCTTACTACAGGCATTTTTAGATTTTCATAAAACACCATTTAGTATGTTTTTTAAGCCTTTTGAATTATGGAGACACAGAAAATGTCTTCATAAATCACCTTCATATTGTAATACCTATGTCATTATACACATTTGTGTCCTCATAAACCCCATAAACATGCACACACACAGTGCCAATGGCTCCTGAAGACGCATGGCTAACCATAACGTACTTACTACACAGCTTTAATGAACAAATTCCTGTTGAAAATTTTGAAATGAAATGTTTTTAAAATGTTTTGACGTGAGAGATGGGAAACCAGCACAGCTCAGTATACATGCTGTAGAATGCAGTGTGTGTGTGTGTGTGTGTGTGTGTGATGGAGGAAGTGCTGTTTGGCCTCAGATTATCACGCTGGGTGAGCAGTCAACAGGAGGTGGAAATGGTCTCCCTCTGAAAAACATGGATATGTGTGTGTGCATGTGTTCTGAAGAAAAGTGAAAATCTAAACATTTGTCTGTGTGTCCATGAAAAAAAAGCATCACATTCACACACTGACATCATCAGTATTTTATAACATTTAAATGCTATGTAGCAAATGTATCACATCCAGCATACATACAATGTACATAAAGATTTAGTTTTAAATCATTACCGATTCTATATACTATTATTTAAGTATTTATATTTTTAAATCACTTCTAATGTTTTTACCATTAAATCTATTAAAACATAATTAAAACAAGATAAAGAACACATAAATAATTATAATATTTTAATATGCTCAATATTTCATTTAAGTTCCATTCGTTTAAAAAAATAATACCCAGTAAACATATCAATGATATGTGCTGTGTTGGATATTCATTTTATGACCTTTTAATTTTATGAAATAAAAATCTTTCTAACTGACACCATAAAGCTTAGTAATACAGTGATGCCTCAGTAATAAAACCCCATTAAAAAACATAAATGCTCCTACAGATACACAGCACTGATAAACATGAAAGCTGAATATTAAAGGAGTTATCTCTAAGTACCTTACTATGTGCCCTACATCTATCTGCACAAGCATCACAAACAATATCCGCTCTTGTCACTAAACATTTAGTCTATACATTTCATTCCTGTTGTAAATTAATGAATAACAACCATAAACGTACCTTTCAAACAGCTTTACCACTGTTCTCTGCTCTTTGGAGTGACTCACACAGTTTTCTTGTGAATAAAATCCTTCTGACGTTTAATTCCATGTCCATGGGCTCAAGCAGTCTTGCTTGCTGTCTGACACACACAAACACACACACAGCCTGAGACTGACTCTCTCCACCGCGTCCACACTTCTATGAGATCAGAAAGAGAGAGAGAGCGCATATATCTGATGATCTTTCTCCTGATGCGCCATCACAAGACACACACACAGAGTCCCTCACATCCGTGGACGCTGCAGGCAACGCAAACTGTAAAAAATTACTGAAACAAAAAGAAAGAGTACGAGAGAAAGAAAGTTGGAGAGAAACGGAGGGGTTAAGAAAGAGAGAACCGAGCCAAGGGCGAACCGTCCTCCTCACGTACACACAATTGGGTCACTTTAAAGAGGCTACACACACAGAAATAGATCTGAAAGCGGTCTGAGATAGACATAGAGATGGGATTTCTGCTCAGCGCTCAGTCTGGAGCTAATGCTTTGAAAACACACAGGCACACACACACACAGGGTGTAACTGTAGGAACCAGACTCTTAGTTGACCTTCAGTCAACAGAGGAGAAGAAGAAACTTTACTTCACACACACACACACACACACACACACACATAAACACATTAACGTCACCAGAGGAAATCGCTGAAACTGTATGAGACCCAAAACAATGTCATGGTGTAAAACAGGGGCATTGTTTGGATAATTGTTGCACACACTCACACTCTTAAAGGAAAGTCCCTCAGTAAAGTCCAATGGTCATTCCTGCTTCCTAAGACCGAAGTGTTTCCATCACACTTTGGTTTGTACTAAAACAAACAACCCTCACATATTTATGGCCTTACTCAAGACCAAAGATACAATGCAGCATAAATAATAATAAATGTCCTTGTAAAAATGGCATTAGCTCACAGACACACCCGTGCAGGGCACACAGGGGCACAGTTTGAGCTGGTGGGAGATTCAGGTCACTGACTATTACTGTGACGCCTGGAAACATACAGCAAAACACAGGTTTTTGTGATTAATCACACACACACACATAAAAAAAAAAAAAACATATTATTTTAATTATATCTATTTAATGGCATATTTTTGTCTTAACATTCGGCTTAAAAACTGATTATATGTAATCTACAGTAGATTATGTAATATAATTACAAAAACGAACTACTTGTATAGCATTACTTGTCATTTTAAAATTCTCAGATTAAAGTTACTTGATTACAGAAAGTAAGATTTATTTGTGCTTTATATGGTATATTCAGTTACCTAAATTGTTAGATTTAGAGGACATACTTTATTTTGTGAACATACAACTACAGGCATCAACAATATAGTTGAAAAAATGGTTGAGCATGATCAGTCTTGTAACAGAGGTGAGGTTAACTCCAGACTGTGTTCTTCTCTCTCCTCTCCCCAGGCATCTGTGACGAGTAAACCTGATCGGAACTAGACTCTTAACTTGAGAAGTTGTTAAGGAGAAAACAGTTCACTGAAACATTTGTAAATAAGCACCATTTTCATTAATCGAGTCAAAGTGAACAAAATCATCACTGCCTGATAAACCAAAACTAAATATCACTAAGAAAAGTAAGTGAAGCCACTCTCATATATAATAAATTAGCTACTTGCAGCTAGCGAGTGAGCAGATGAAGTATGCTTTTAGAGGCGGGTGGCTGTGGATAACCATAATGACATTTCAGATGCTGTGCAATGAGATCTGTCAGTTTTATTCCGTCACATAGCACTAAGGCACATGCCTTTTTTGATGCAAAATGCATTTCCATCTCCCATTTTTCACATCATTTCAAGTTTTCTTTCCTTCCAAAATGTGGTGTTTCCATCACTCTTTGTTGATAAAAATGCAATAAAAACAATGGCTTTGTGTGATGGCTAGTAACTGGTGCTATTTTAAGCAGTTGGTTTCTACCAGAATGCATTGCTTCAAAGTTGCAAACGATCTACACAGCACCACATGAAGTCATATTACTAGTCACATGAATCTTACCGCTGCATGGCTGTTTGAGTGTTTTAGTTAAAATATATTAGAAGGTGGCACGATGTTGCTATCCACCATTTGGAACTTTTTAGATGATCTAGATTAAATGACTTGCTGTCCAAATCAAATGATAGCATCACTCATTTATTCAGTGACTGGCTTGTTAAAACAAACAAACAAACCATTCATTTCAGATTAATCATTTGCAGGAAATGCATCATAATGTGAGATCATCTCCAATTTACTACCATTGTGATGGGATCAAAGTTATCTTGTTCCAATTGGCTATGAGCCACTGAGTGACTCAGTGATTACCCATCAGAAAGACTCTGAAGTGAGCATTAGTGGTCAGTTTACAGGCCAGGTAGACACCACAACAGCACGTTCACATTGTAATGGGAAGCTCCCCACTTCCTGCTCCAGAATTCTGGAGATTGGGAAGCATGCAGGACATGACCTCATCATGGAAAGACCTCACTCAAATGGCCATTGATTGATACTGTGATAGTATGACCTCAAAACATAATGAATTGATCAAAATCAACCCTGCACAACCCTGTCTCTGAATAAAACACATGCACAGGAGCTGCACACAAGGGAACATATAAAAAGCTCATTTTAGGAATGAAGGCAGAAATAGATGGTGGTTTTTAACACACGTTTATACAAATGGTGTGGGTAAGTCTGTATTGGGATACCATGTGTTTGGTATTAAAGCTACAACCACAGTCTCTAAAATACAACCCAAATATAACTGAAGTCAACTGCAGTTTTCAGGATATTTTCTTGCATATAGAAATAACGTCTCTAGGTTACGTATATAACCCTAGTTCCTTGAAGGAACGAGACGCTATGGCAACGCCCTCAGCTTGCAGACTCTGAATATTGTGTTCAATCAGCCAATCGTGAATTGGGACGTCATCTTCGGGTGACGTCACCGGCCAGGAAGCATAAAAGCTCATGGAATGCCGGCTGGACAATACAGCTCCTGTCATACAGCAGTGCGTCGGCAGGGGATGCCAAAAGTGTGGTTTCGAGTCGCAGCATCTCATTCCTTCAAAGGAACTAGGGTTATATACATAACCTAGAGACGTTCCTTTTCAGGAACTCGAGCTGCTTCGACGAGACGCTATGGGAACGGGATACCCGCGCCTCCAGACTTTCCAATTCCCTGCCCAGTGTGTGTTTGTGCACAGCTAAGCGAGAACAGAAGGGCCTGGAGTGGCTCGCAAGTCCAACCCATAAAAATGGACAAAAGTGTGAAGGCTCAGTACACCGCGGAGGAAACGTATGACCAGGAGTTCTCTACACAGTGTCTGCTGATTAAGAGAGGAGTGGTAGGCCGATATAGCCGCCACGTAAACCATCAAGGTGGAGTGGGTGACCCCAGTAGAGAATCTACTCTGCAAGAACTCCAGCACTGAATCAACCGGGCAGTTAACTGGATCTTGCTGGTGTTCTCTACAAACAAGAAGTGAAAAGCTTCCACTTCAAGGCATACAGTTTTCTCGTGGATGGAGCTCTGGACAGGAGGATGGTCTCAACAACCTCGGTTGAGAGAACTGCTGCTAAGAGTTGTGCCCCCTCCGGCCGGCCTGTTAAAGAATAGAGCCCACCTGGCCTGGCGTGGATTGAGTCTCTTAGCATCTCGTAGGTATAGTAAATTCTTATGGTCCGTTAAAACCAGAATTGGAAGTATGGACCCCTCCAGCCATTGCCTCCATTCCTCGAGGGCCAGCTTGATGGCGAGAAGCTCTCTGTTACTCTGTTCTCTGTTATGTCGTAGATTCTCTCCAGCGTTTCCTCGAGAAGTATGCACACGGCTTTAACTTTGGAGGGTTCCCCTGCTGCTGTGACAATATGGCTCCCACTTTAGTCGTCAAAGCATCCACTTCCACTATGAACTGTTTTGTCGGATCTGGATGAGTCAGGATAGGAGCTGACGTGAAAGCTGCTTGGAGAGACTGAAAGGCACGAGAGGCTTTTTGTGTTCAGGTTAGTGTCTTAGGTTTACCTTTCAGTAGTGAAGTCAGAGGACTGGCGAGCACACTGTAACCCTCAATGAATCGGCGGTAGAAATTAGAGAAGCCTAAGAAGCATTGTAGTTCCTTCACTGTAGTGGGAGCTGGCCAGTTGGTAACCGCTTCGACCTTGCCCCGGTCTATAGTCACGCCCGCCGGATCAATGTTGTAACCCAGGAATTGAGTGGATTTCTGGTGAAAAGAACACTTCTCAGCTTTTAAGTACAACTGATGCTGTCTGAGCCTGGTAAGTACCTGTTTAACTTGATGTATACGATCTTGGAGGTTGGACGAGAAGATGAGAATGTCGTCTTTATAGATGAGTACGAACTTGTCTAGGAACTCACGGAAGGACTCATGTGTGCAGTCTTGAAAGACAGAGGGAGCGTTAGCAAGCCCATAACGCAGTACCCTTAGTGCCCAGTAGCTGTTACGAGGGCGGTTTTCCATTCATCTCCAGGATTAATTCGAATTAAATTATATGCACTACGCAGATCCAATTTGGTAAACACCTCTTAACTTTTCCAGGGCAGCAGGGACTAAAGGCAGTAGATACTTGAAAGGCACTGTTACCTTGTTGAGGGCGCAATAATCAATACAAGGACAAAGTCCTCCATCTTTCTTTGCCACAAAGAAAAAGCTAGGGGCAGCAGGGAATGTAGAAGGACGTATGTAGCCGTGTGCGAAAGCTTCTTGAATGTATTCCTCCATTGCTTTAGACTCAGGAATTAATAGGGGGTAGATCCTTCCCCTGGGCAACTGGGCATCTGGGAGCAGGTTAATAGCACAGTCCCATGGGCAATGTGGTGGCAAACAAGCGGCACTCCTGGGGCAGAAAACATCTTGGAATCAATTGTATGCAGTAGGAATTTCAAAAGATTGCTTTTCCACAGGACTGTCAATTGAAGTGGTACAAACCCGGAGTGGTGATGGAGAACGAAGAGGTAGGTTGGGAAAGCACGTTGGCAAACACTTAGATCCCCACTTGAATATTTCTCCTGAGCCCAAGGAGAGGATGGGCTCGTGTCTTACTAGCCACGGACACCCAAGCACTAAATCCATCTCTTGGTTTGATAAGGGTTTCCCAGTGATTGACTGAACTTGATATTGTCTGTCCGTAGGTACAGTTCGCAATGAAGTTTAAAGCAATGACTTCTTAGCAGTAAGAGTAACTGGATAAGTACATGGATGCATATTTTCAGAAATCGACAGAATCTGACTCACCGCAGGATGGGCTGGGCGCTGCGGGCAGTTCTCCAATATATGATCCGCTTGACCACAGTACAAGCAGAGTCCCTTCTGTAAGCGTCGCTGGTGTTCTTGTGGAGTGAGTCGTCAACGATCAATATGCATGGGTTCGTTAGCTGGTTCTGGAAGGCTGGAGATCTCTGGCGGATGG
This sequence comes from Enteromius viviparus, assembly GCA_032353835.1. Lineage (NCBI taxonomy): Eukaryota > Metazoa > Chordata > Actinopteri > Cypriniformes > Cyprinidae > Enteromius > Enteromius viviparus. Next base: position 1,270,297 of record JAUCNO010000500.1, on the reverse strand, counting down.
GGTTGAACAGACTGGGTGCTTATAGGAGGTTGGGTGTGCATTGTGACTCAAGCTGAGCATCGAAGAGTCAATTGCATGAACTTTTCCAGTCCAATAGAGTCATCATAAGGCCAACATCATACAAAGGTTGGATTCAAGTCCTTGACGGAAAGCTGCTTTCAATGTTTTCTCATTCCAGCCACTTGCAGCAGCCATTGTTCGAAATCTAATGGAATACTCATAAACAGATAAGTTATTCTGATAAAAATTATACAATTCTTCATCTGCTGAAGACTCGTTGTGAGTTCTCCCAAATACTTCAAAGAAGTGGGCAGCGAATGCATCAAAAGAACGACAGCGGGTCCAGCCTGGCTCCATAATGATTCAGCCCAATGTAGAGCACTTCCAGATAAACATAAGATAAGGTAGTCAGTCTTAGCGATTACATAGCACTGTAGCCGAAGAAGAAGGGATGTTTACTTCCAGGTTGCGGCTGGGTGCTGGTGATGGCGTGGGTACCGTTGGTGGTGGCGATGTGGATAATATTGTTCAACGCAGGCCATCAACAAGCTCCTGGAATGGATCGGTTGGGCTCATCCTGCACTGAAGTTCGGTCCGAGATTCTGTTAAGGAAGCGTACTTAACACAGGAGTAAAATGATAACAAAAGAGTTTATTTCAATGAAGGTTCTTCGCAGACTGCGGCAAAAGGTAAATAATAAGTAGTAGATCCAAATCCAACGGGAAAGGTAAACAAACTAAATGGCCAAACTCTAAGTGGTTGCTTACTTATCGAAAAGGTCCACCCGCATGGTCCCTATGTTTTTTTACATACGTGTGGGTTCCCAGATTCTCATTATCCAATAAGAATTGTTAAAAAAAGTATGCACATGTTTGACATTTGAAAGTTTCAAATGCTCAAAAAGGTGATTCTTGCAGCTCATGTATTAATAAAGGAAGAATTCTTAGCTGTGAATGTTACATTTTTCAGATTAATAACCGTAATTTCTTCTCTTTAATTTTTTTCTACAATGTGAACAATTATGTATATGGTATTCAGTGCTCTGATCTTTCAGATAAAATGCTTTGGAAATGAAGATGAATACAAGTCTCTCCCTGTCCCAACAAATCAGAAATGAGAAAGTATGAAGACAGAGATCCTCTGTAATTCATTTGGGCTTGGTTTTCTTCGTTCATTGTTGGCTGGACGACCAAAACCATTAAACAGGAGAGTACATGTCTGACTAATGAAGGGTTATCTGTGTCGAAACTGCTTTTAGACATGTATACACACTCACAAAGCAGTAACAGGGCCCAGATGTTTGCTGAACTAAAAGTATGAATATTTCAGAATGTTAAGAATGTCCTGACACACGCAAAATGTGTGACAAACATACATCAGATGAACTGAAGATTTTATTCTCTGTATTTACAGACTTTCTTCTACCGATAGACAACTCCCAAAAAACACATCAAACATCTAAAACTAACATCTAAGGTTAAAGAAATCACAAAATTGATCCCAGTATGTTGTATGCTGTTACCAGGTGTGGCAAAATACCTTCAATAGTATTATGAGTGGTTTGTTGGGTAGTTATACTGGCCAACCCTCAAGTATGATATTTTGCTTGTCAAAAACCATCATGAAAAATTAATCAACCAGGACATCCAAGAGAATGTGTTTTAGTAGCACTGCCAAAAACACAAGGCTGCTTCTCCAGAAAGAGCTCAATTATAAACATTATCTAATTTTATTGGTGTCTGTTTTAAGTATATTTGTAAATATTTGCTTGCACATGCGTTAGTAATCCAGTTTATTTGTGACTGCAGATTAAGTATAATTGATATGCTGGACTGTGTCCTGTGAAACCCAGATTAACACAGAGAACTGCTGCAGGCTGATCTGGTGTAGCACTGCGTGCTGTGCAGACATGCAGTGTGTGTGTGTGTGTGACACAGATGGTGAACCTGTGAGTCATCGCTCCCTGTTCTGCACATGAAACAGACTTATAACACGCATTCTAATCTCATGTTTCTTGTGTATTTTGTTTCATTCAGGAGACGTTGTTTTACAGAGCATGAAATCATCATCTCTTTAATGTAACCTGTTTCTACAAGTTTCCCTCAGATGAGATCTCAACAGTAGCATTACTTCTCGCAGTGCAGGCGGCCCACAGAACAGGTGATCTATGATGACCAAAACCCCCAATGCATTCTATCACAATATCTGCACATACATGCAGCAATGGAAGATTAAATATTAAAACTCCTAACAGCACGGCAACAGGAGAAATCACCGCTCAGTGCCAGTGAAAACACTGAAACTCTTCTGCTTCAGGGGATGCAAGAGAGTATCAGCCTTTTAGACCAGACTAGACCAGGCTTGAAGGGCTCTGAAGGGCCTGAACATTTGAAAAAAATTGGTCCAACTGCTCCAAAGTCCAGAACAAGATCCTGAAAAAATGGTTGTGGACTTGAAGTTGATAAGGAATCATAACCGTCTTTTTTAGTATCACTGTAATCTATAGCTGTTTTCAGTACAATATTAGCATCATATATAGAAATCAAATATTATTTTCAGTGCTGTGCTTCTTATCTTCTGTATTCTATTTGTATTTGCACAGCTTGAAGGTAATGTTGTACATATTTATGATTGAACCGTTCATTGTAAAATCTTCCCGGTCTACTGACATCGGTTTCAAAAATGCTTATGATAACAATGATAACAATAATCCACTTCACCAGCTAATAATTCATCAAAAGTGACACAATTGAGCTACCACAAAAACTAAATTTTAATTTTAATTTTTTTTTCATTTGTCAGAAGAATGAATCATTCAGGAGTGATCTATCACAAATCAAATGGTTGCTGCTTGCCATCTTTCTCTTGAAATTTGCATAAAGTTTCACATTCCTTAACTTTTGGATGCTCTAAAGCATTCTCCTTCTAGGTGCAACTGCGTAAGTGACAAATACTCCATGTATTCCTAGGAAATTTTAATTTAGATGTGTTATTGTATGACGTAATTTCTATCATGTATTTTGCTGCTGGATCTCAACGTCTCAGGTTTACCAGACTGAGCAATAAAATTCCCCTCTGGCTGGGGAATTCATTGAGGTATCACTTGAACAACAAAGTAATGAATGACTAATTACATTAGCTATAAATATTACAAACATGGTTATGTTTGCTCTGATGTTAGCTAACTACACCGAAACCAAGATACTGTAAACATACCAGAGAAGAGAGTGGCCGACAACCGTTACTAACCAAGTTAATGACCCGGGTGCTCCAGGCATTACCCTAAGAGGACAATCAACAGACAAGAATGACATCAGGGTTTGTTCATGAATTACAAAGATCACTTTAATATTTATAATTTTTCAAAAATTTAAAAACAAACATGGAAGACCGCAGTTTCTTTGTAAAGAAAATTGTTGTTTACATTATATGTTAGATGCTCACATTCATTAAAAACATTACTGCTTATCATGAATAAACTGTAGAATGGGAGGGTTGCATTTTCAGGAAGCATTTGTAGACCTGTAGATCGTTTTATTTCTTGTTACAGTGTTTCTTTCACCTTTGTTCATGATTAATGTTTGTGAGATTCTCTTTATTCATCATGATGCAGACTGTCTTTACACACATACATATACAAATTTATAAGTCTTTATTTCAATCTGATTGTATATATTTATCAGTTAGCATGCTTAATTCGTATGGCTTTCTTGCATATGTTTCAGAAAAGATAGATTATTTTAAAATAATTCGCTTTCAACTGCGATAAGAAATGTGCTTACTTACAAAATTAAGGGAAACGTTTAATGCAACTTATCTCCCATTGTGAATTATGATCCAGCTTAGCTTGTTGCTCCTTTGGATTGAATTGAACTGTCCATTTGGAGTCAGGCCAAGACTACCAGCTGATCTCAGACCAATTGTTTTGGTGTGGATCTGATTCATACATGCCTAAACGAAAATCCAACAAGTTTTGAAAAACAAATGCTCCTAGCGAGCCAGGTGTGAAAGTGGCCTTCAGACTCTTCTCCTAAAGTTTGCTAAACCTGGTGACATCTTTTTATCCTGCAAGCTGTTTGGATTGTGTCTTTCAGTTCCAAAAGGTCATGATTACATTCACGTGGCACCCTGAGGCTAAACTAAACATGGCCACACCTAGAAGACTGAGAAATAGAGTAACACACGTATCTTTAATAGGGTCTCAGTAACACACCTGCCTTTGAAACCAAATCTCCACAGAAAACAACTTTAACGTTCACCCATACACAAAGCACACACACACAACCTCTTTATAGTGACATATAGTCTGTCTCAACTCAACAGTCACACATAAGGTTCTGATCGTCAGATACGCTGCTTGGCTCGGCTTTCGCCTCAAGTGTGCCACTAATATAGGACAGCTAAACCTTTAGTGACTAAATACAACCTATACAGCCTCTACTCTCTAAGCTCTCTGTTCCTCACCCCTCCTTCTCCCCATAACTCCCCAAGGTGCTGTCACAGAATACTGGAAACTAGGACGAAAGACAGTGAGAAAGAGAGCATAAGTTCTAGAACCAGAGTCTGAGTGCTCTCTTTTCAGAGAAAATCAACTAAAATATACCCGACTCCCTATTAACCATAGGTCTTAAACTCATGGGGATTCAAAATGTCCTGCAGGGTTTAGTTGCAACCCTAATCAAACACACCTGAACCAGCTAATCAAGGTCTTCAGGAGCACTTGAAAATCATAGTTTAGGTGTGCTGAATAGGTTGAAACTAAATTTTGCTGGACAGTCCTATTGAAGAAAAAAAAAAACAGCATATGCTGGTTAGGTAAGTTTTGAAGCATGGCAGCTGGTTTGAGATGGTTTAAGCTGGTACTGAGTTAATTATAAACTAGTTATGAGCTGTTTTAAGTTGTCATGTGCTGGTCGTAAGCAACTTTCTCCTCTATCCAGGACCACCTCATGACCAAGTAATCAACAGTTTAAACCTGTTGCCATGGTTTAAAACATACCTAACCAGCATATGCTGATTTTTTTCAACAGGAGTGGATCCCCAGGAACAGGGCTGAAAACCTAAACTCTTAACTATGAAAAACTATGATCCATACACATCTCCAGATGTTTGTAGGGGTTCAACCTCTGTAATTAATAAGGGCTGCATTTTCCAAAAGCATCGTTAGCTTTGGTTCCAGTGTTGCTATCAACATTTCTGTAATCGCGACAGATTCAAACAGCATTGAAAACAAAGTCTGGTGGAACTACAGCTCTCAACATGTGCTTAAAAGAGTGGTATGGCTTGTGGACTGTAGATTTATAGATCATACTTTCAATTGGCAGACTTACAGGACATTCTATATCATCATAGAATGGCAGGGGTCTCCAATCCTGCTTCTGCTTCCTGCAAATTTTGGTTCCAAACCTTCTTGACCACACCTATAATCAAGCAAGCCTGAACACTTTTATTAGCATTAGGTGTGTTCCGTTGGGATGGAAGCTGAATTATGCAGGATGGTAGCTCTCCAGGAGCAGGGTTAGAGATCCCTAATGTACGGTTTTAGGTTGTGACTAGTCCAGGGTTGGCCAACGTTAGTCCTGGAGAGGAGTATGTCCTGAGTTTTGTTCAGAAATATTTGCTCAGTTAGTCAAAAACTGCAAAAACAGCTTACATTTTCAAAAACCTGCAGTACCCGAACAGGAAAAAGTGTCCACATCTGCTCAGACCCTAATATTAGGGTGATGATAAACTGGGCAATTTTTTGAGCCATGTTGCTGGGCAACTTTGGGAAATGTTGCTGTCAATAGACAACCAGGTTTTACACAAGGCCAAACTACAGTTTAAATTATTCAGATAAAAATTAGTTTCTATTTGTTACACATTTCTAATGGAAAAGTACCCAAGCAACATTGTTCAAAAAAAGTTGCTCAGCAAAATTGCTCGAAATGTTGCCCTGTGTATCATCAGCCTAAACATTGGCATGCAAGCATACACAGACTCTAAGATCAAAAGAGCCAGTTGTGTTTAAAATCATATTTTGTATCTCATATCATATTTCATATCTTATTGTAAATACAGTGAGGGAAATTACAGTAGCCAAGGTGAGCTGACTGACGTTATCAGCTACTTTGCTGTTTGCAGAATTAACGGACATACGTTGTGCTCTCTTGCAAAGTCTAAACTACAGAGGATGCAAGTCTGAAATTTGTGCAGGTGGTATTCAGAAACACGGGCAAAACATTATCAGACTGTTTGCCTAATCTTCTTGGTACTTTAAATCATGATGGAAACGCTGGCAGCAACAGGTCTGGGGAAAAACAAATCTTGGAATAAATGATTTCAGGTCATTCTGACTTTCAAGATCTGGTTAGATCTGAGATCTAACATCGTATAGATTTAAAAATTTTGTTAATTACTTATAAAGCCCTGAAATGGCTTAGCTCCTCAGTACTTGAGCGAGCTCTTATCACATTACAGTCCTCTACGTCTGTTGCGTTCTCAAAACTCTGGCCATTTGATAATACCTAGAAATATCAAAATCTACTGCAGGTGGCAGATCTTTTTCCTATTTAGCACCCAAACGCTGTGTCGCGCTTTTCCACTGCGTGGTACGACTCGTTACGGCACGGCACGGCTCAGTTCGGCTCGGTTTGCATTTCCAATGCAGTTTAGTACCGCTTTAGAGTGGGCGGGATTATTCATGTGACGTTATAGTCACGCCGCTTCTACTGCCGTGACATCATTGTAAACGCGCAACAAACAAACTCACAACAATGGAGCATTTTTCATTCCACGTCGCCCCATCAAGCACTCACTGGATCCGCTCCTCGGCTATCAACGAGAGGAACGTCTGTACTTCCTGAATAGACCACGAAACAGCCATTTTTGGTTGATACAAAAAGGTGCGTTTCCTCAAACAAAACAGTTGCGTCCTATCCTTCACTGGCTGTGCTGATTTAAATATAGGGGGTCTGTTGTGTCTCGTTTCACAACTTCAGTGATGCAGTAATGACGATTTTCTCCGGCTAATCAGTGACCATCAGAGTTTACACGTCATGTTTTGATAATGGTGCGCTCGCTTGGAACCTCAGCTGAGGTGGTACTAAATAAAAGGACCCAACCCAGTTGCACGGCTGGTCGTGACAATATCACGAAATTAGCAGGAAATCTATTTATTCGTGTCAGGGAAACGAATAATACATTATTTTCGTAACTCCAGCACGAACGTAAAACTACGATTCGATGCATCTTTTCGTGCTGGATTCACGAAAGTCGAGTAAGAATCGTGTCAGTAACACGAAAAAAAAACGTGTGACTGGGCTAAAAGGACCAGGTACCAGGTACTGTTCCCAGTGGAAAACCCCCAAAAGTGAGCTGTACTGAACCGTTCCATACTATGCAGTGGAAAAGCACCATAATACTGTTCGGGAGGCGGGCACACTCCGTCAGTTTAAATCTAGATTAAAGACACATCTCTTTAGTCTGGCTTACGCATAACACACTGAAAGGATTGCTGTTAAAGGATTGCTAGGCTCCATTAATTAGATCAACTGGAACCTTTATAAGTCCTTTACACAATCTGACATGTGCTTAAAACTGAACTGGAAATTAGGTGCTGGGTGTCCGGCCAGAGGAGAACTGGCCCCAACTAAGCCTGGTTCTCCCATGGTTTTTTTCCCCATTCTCTCATGGATGGGGTTTTGGTTCCTTGCCGCTGTCGCCTCTGGCTTGCTTAGTTGGGGACACCTGATTTCTAGTGACTATTATCATCACAGAGACGTCTCTGTATTTATTAAATAATTAGTGTAATTCTAGTCATTATACATTACCATCACTCTGTTCTCCTAATTGACAATGTTGTGCTTTGCTACAATCTGTATTATTAATATAAATAAAAGTGACGTGACTTGACTTGACTCTGATGGCTATTTCCAGGGGTTAAACTGTAATATTTTGCAGACAAAAAGTTTCATTGTCTATTTGGAAAACTGCAGCAAAATATGAGGTGCAGCTCACACAAAAGTCACTTTCAAACCAATCAGTTTTCGGTTGGTCTATGGCATGTTGCAAAATCTGTGTGGGGAAAACTTTTGTCTTCACATAAAATTCCAGACCATGTGGATTTCTACTGAAATTACTAGATTTGGCCTGTGAAAGTGAACTGATCAATGGTTAAAAAAAGGCCGCTGTCTAAAAGTCTAAAAGATGCATATAGCACACAAAAGTGGAGCCACTTCGGATTGGTTGAATTATACAGGATTTCTAGGAGACCTGTGTGTGGTTCCACTTGAAAACAAAGATGCCATGGTGCTTATCAGGATCAACTAAACGCTGAAATTTCAAAAGTATGTGAAATATTTAAGATTTCTGGCATAGAATCTTGGAATATGTCCAAGAGATTTACATATCTGTCCGTTATTGTGGCAACATTTACACACCCCTAAACATTATCAAACATGATTGGTTGCTTTACCTGTCAGTCAAATGGGCTCTTGGTCATGGCCATTCAAAGTGAACAAGGTTTCCAAACCTTCTGCCATCAGTCTGAAGCCCTGGCTATGCAAGACACTAGGAATAGTGAAAAAAATAATAGAATATTTTGGTTTTTATTAGTTTACTAGATTATTTAAATTACAAAATCAGGTAGAAGTTAGGGTAAGTACAGTTGGACCCCTGTCTGTTGAGGGTCCTCTGTTGAAGTTGCCCCAATCTTCCACCACATTACCACCCCTAATTTTGAAGCTATCCTAGTCCTACTACTCCTACACTACTACCTTATTTACTATCAATAAAAATCCATATAGAAAATGAGTAAGATGTTCACATCCACTTTGTGCTCTATTTTCATCTGTTGCAGTCTCTCTCTCTCTCTGTTTCACTCTTTCTCTCTCTGCACTGATAATCATTTCCTGTGTGTTGTAAGAGGTCATCGTTACAGAAGCACTGCAGCATTGTGTTTTATCAGTGCGTTCAGTGCTGACGCTATCAGTGGCTGATAGCATTATTCTGTGTGTGGTTTAAGGTGAGGTGGGAGCACTGTAACAGAAAGATATTTATTTCTGGGCCTCTTATCTGAGCTGTATTTAAATCTTAAACCCCCGTCTAACCCCCAGCATATAGACCTTCACACGCACATACACACAGAGACACACACAGCCCCAGTTTTATTACATTAAATCTTTTTTTATATCACATGCCAAACACCTGTTGAAAGAAGAGAAAGGCCCATATGGTCGGGTTTTAACTGTCTTTATTGGTCCAAATGCCTTCACATGCTTGAGCTTTGCAGCTGCACACACACACACACACACACACACTGGGCTATTTATACACAGTTTCCTTTTATTTATCCATTGCATTGTTTAGCGCACATCTGCTGCAGTCATGGAGCACAATGGATGGGCCACACAACACACACACACACACACAGAAAAAGCCTACAAACGCTATTTGCTAGAATCAGACTAAAGTTGTGATGCTGTGTTATGAGACTTTACCAGATGTTAGCTGTCTAACAAAACCTACTGTGCTATTTTAGTGAGCATCCAGAAATCACTGTAATGAACTAAAGGCACCAATACATCTAAAATAAATAGTGGGTTCTTGTGTTTTTGTCCTTCACATTGTTAGCTTGCATGCTAAAATCACTAATAAAACACAAACTAATACATTATCAGTTACAATGTGTTACACAAGTCAGACATAACAGGAAAACAGCCTGAACAAACAACAATAACAACAAAATTTAACTGATCAATACACAATTCAAAATAATAAAAACTATTCAGATTTTATTGGGGGGAAAAAAATGGTTTCAAAAAATTGATTAAAAATTGTGTTACATAAAGCAAATTGCGAAAGTTGAGTCAGCGTTAAAGACAGGATATTATCTATATTTTAGATCAGTGTTTCCAGAATATTTTAAATCAACTAGCTCTTCCGACATTATAAATAAGCAGCTCATGGATCCTTTCGAACTCCAAGTTTCCCACCCATAAATGCGGCTTCTCTTAGTCATTCATGTGCTCAGAACTCATAATTATGATACTTCCACCACGTTAAAGCAAGGCCTCCAGGTCTGGCTAGTTACCACAAAGAAGCTGGTTAATCCGTGCTGGTAAATGCTGTAACTATACTATCAGACCTCACAGCACTTTTATCAGGTCTTCCTCAGGTAGATTAAACTGATATATTTTAACACTGAATAGAAAGTGTAGAAAGCACTTGGCCTCAGTAACCCCCTCAAGACACATATACAGATCAGATACACTCCAGGGGCATATGTCTGTGATCACCAGGACTTGATGGTGTTAAGACACTCTGACTTGAACTTCAACAGAAGGATTAAAATAGCCTGGAGTTTCTCAGGCTTCTGTCAGCCTCAAGACGAGTGAAGGAGAGAACTGACAGGTTAAGCTCTTAAAAGCTTCCCCAGCAGGTGTCCAACATATTAAGAAACACACACACACACACACACAGAGAGAGACACACCAGTACCCTTATTCGGCGTAGACAACAAACTTAATTTTTCACAAATGAAAACAAGACTGTAAGGGATGGATGTACAGTCCATTCCGTTGGTTTTACTCTCTGATTGTCCCACACATACACCTAACCTAACCTGAAATGTTGTCAGCCCCTCTATGAACTCATTTCCTGACACTGAAAGTCTCAAAATGGCTGACTGAACTGTAAACAAGATCATTATCACAAAACACACACTCACACGCACACACATATGTACCCACATAAGCCTACACCCCAAAATGAGACAAAACACGGCTTTGTTAATGTGTAGTGTGTGTTCGTGTCAGACTGGATTCGAGATCTACAGAAGACTCTGTGACATTGTCTAAAACACACACATACGTATATAAATGTTTGGAGCCAAAAGCAGTTAGGGGGCCCAAGGGCATTCCTAAACACTCAGCTATGAAAAACATACACGCTTTTAGACTATAGGAGGCTGGTGTTGTTGCTGGGTGCTGCTGGGGAAGATTTTGGTTCGAGTACATTCTTTCCTGCCCAGACAGGAAATGGCCATTTGTCATTGCCTCAAATAACTGTGTTTACTTTCTGTTGCCTTCAGAGTTTTGTTTTCTTTTTTAAGGACAAATGTAGAGAAATCAGATCTGAAGGTGAAAGCACAGAGACTGGAAATCACGTGTTTTTGATTTCACTGTGAATTCACCTTTTAGAAATCTCCATATTTGCTTTTTTGCTGTATGAAGAAATAAAAACACATTCTATTACATATATGACAAAAGTCACACCTGTACAAGTCATGATTACAATGGTCATTTCCAACAAAAAATAAATAAATAAAAAATGATGGCTTCTTGAGCATGTGAAGAAGATCAGAAGATCTTGTAAAAGCACATTTATCATACGATGAAGATGGACGTGCACATGGTGGCTGAAACTTAACTGGTGTTCAGCCAAACCAAAAACAAACATTCTGCCGATCTAAAGTGACATTGATCAATGCTGCACTGCACTCCCACAAAGAAGTGTTCCTGCTGCATTATGGGCTTTTTGTAATAGTAGTACTTTGGTATTTATTTTGCCCTAAATAGATAAGATAAGATTTTTTAATATTTATTTTACTATAAAAATGTCCTGAAAGAAAATGTACAATTAATTATTCACATAAAAATGCCAGTGGATTCCAAGGGAATGTGGAAGTCACATTGAGGTTTTTTTTTTCATACCCATCAAATTACAGTTTTTTACAATTGCTATGACAGTTTTTTCAAAACATTTAACAAGTTTCCTAAACTCTTAACACGGTTAGCA
>JAUCNO010000500.1:1176585-1197296 GCA_032353835.1 Enteromius viviparus | reverse complement strand
TACACAGTACATACAAATATATTATATAAAGAAAAACTTTTATTTTGATGTGATTAATCATGATTAATCCGTTGACAACACTACTTTAAATGAATAATTTGGTAAAATGCAGTTATTGTGTACATACATGTTTTACTTACATACATACATTACATTTTACTTATATTTTAAAAAATACCTATGTAATTACATCTGTAATCAACTTCTGTAATTACATGTATAATTACACTGTTTACGGATACACATTAACCCACCCTTAAACCTACCCATACCACCAAACCTGTCTCTAACCTTACCTGTATCCCTTCTCAATAGCAGCAAAAATTATATTTAATACAATATGAAAAGGTCAGTAAAAATAATGTACCTGGAAAACAATTTAAGGTAGCAATTATGTACCCTTCATGGAAAAGATCATTTGTGTCAGAATATGAATCTTTTGTGAGTCAGTGGTCTATGACAGGCCTAATGGAACCAGCACATAAACACACAAAATACTGTCTTAATATCTAATTCAATCCCTGACCTTTCTGTAGACAGACTGCAGCGCAGGGTCCAGCTCATCCTCCAGGTGAAAGAGAGGCGGTCTGCACGAGGACTCTTTGATTGGGTCAGGCAGAGCAATAATACGCCCATCATCTCCAAACCACTTCCTTCCCTGCAGAAATCACAAACACTCACATTACAGACAGTCTCATTTTTATAGAAGTTTTAATATAAAGATTTCCCCAGTCTTACCCAACCATGATTTCTTTACCCAGTTTCTTTACTTACCTCAGCCTGCTTCAGGATTCGGTTTTCCAAAATGTTCTGATTGGTCAGACAAACAGATGGCCTCTCCCCCACATATAACCCTTCCTCCTCCATGTAACGGGGACGCACATTCTCTGGCAGCTTACTGGAGGAAGGAACTGTGTGGCAAATGTAAATCACAGATTACTTGACCTATAGGAAGGTTCAGATGAAGAACTGCATGAGTGTTGCTGCTCCTGTTTCTGTACCTGGCCTCATGCTGGGAACAAACAGTGTCTCTCGCTCCCTCTGCAGTCGCCTGCTGTAGCCTATATATTCTGCTCTCCTCACTTCCAGGAAGTCCTGTGCTGATTGGTCAATGATGAACAAATCCTCCTCATCGTCTCTGACCAGGGGAGCATCTTCATCCTAAAGAGTGAATGCATTGAATCATGAATAAATGAATGAATGGCAAACAGTAACAAAAATAGGGACACTTTACAATAAGGTCAGATTAGTTCACGTTAACTAATGCATTATTTTATTACTAAAAATGAGCAATACAGTTGTTACAGTATTTATTAGTCGTTGTACACTTTAGTTGATAAAAACACAGCTACCCATTGTTAGTTCATGTTAACTCCATACAATGGTGTTAAAATGTTAAAATTGACATTAACTTGGACTCAAGGTTTTAATTTATTTATTCATTTTTCAGTGTTAGTTCATATCAAATGCAGTTAACTAATATATTAAAAAGTAAAACCTTACTGTAGAATGTATACACTTTTTAATCTAAAAACTTGAGAAAATATAAACTCAAATCACCCTGGCTTCAGACTCTTCTCCTTCTTCACCCTCTTCCTCCCCTTCTTCCTTCTCTTCATCTTCCTCCTCGCCTTCCTCTTCTGCTTCTCTTCTCCTGGAATGTCTTTTCTTACTCCGCTGTTGTTGTTGAGGCTCTGGGTCAAAGTTGAAGGTGAAGAAGTTGTACGCCTCTTCAGCGGTGGGCAAACCAGCCTCAGCCTGCTCAGAAACACATCAGGATTTGAGGATTTCTCAATTAATTTTGTCTGTTCTGTTCATTTATAATCCACCTAATAATACAAATGTTCAGCGTAGATTGCAAGTAAATGCAAATATTCTCAATGCACCATTTTATAATATATACTGTACCCAGTTCATTAGTTTTTGAGGGCGCTTCTCATCCTCGCATGAGAAACAGCTGATTCTTACCCTTCTGTCTTTGGCTGCACGTCTAGCTGCATCACGAAACTTCAGCCTGGCAGCAAAGGATGAGTCTTCATCGGCCTGTAGATCTGGATCCGTCTGAAGGAGGAAACCATGACAGAATGTTCAGACTTCTTTCAGCTAGAGGAGGTGTATTTTATCTTAATGAAAAAATTTGCTGTGTTTACAGTGTTTACTACTGTTCAACAGTTAATTTAGTTTTTATATATATACAGTATATATATATTTTTTTTCTTTTTTTTTAAGACTCACCAAGAATGATTTATTTCAATAAAAAAATACAGTAAAAACTGTAAAATTATGAAATATAATAATAATGTTAAAAAGTTAGTTTTTAACTATTATATTTATAAAAATATAATTTATTCCAGTGATGTAAAGCTGAATTTTCAACATCGTTACTCCAGTCTTCAGTGTCACATGATCCTTCAGAAATCACTTTAATGTAAGTTTTTTTCTTATTATAATAAACTTTATATCAACGTTTGAAAACCGTTAATAGTTTCTCAGGATTCTCTGATAAAGCTAAAAAACAGCATTTACTTAAAATAGAAATATTTTGTAACATAGATGTCTTTACAGTCACTTTTGATCAATGTAATGTGTTCTTCTAGAATTTCTCTTAAAACTTTTTAACCTATTGTAGTGCATACTACAGTATTAAGTTTATGGTCTCAGGGCAACAACTGTCATATTCAGTAATTATAGACTGAGCCCTGCTTTAAACAACATCATATCAGGACTTGGCATTTTTCTTTGCAGTACTTCAGTGCTTACGTCTCTGTCGAATCTTGTGAGGGTGTCTCTGTCTCGCAGACTCTGGAGACGACTGGCAGGCTCAATGATGCTCTCCTGCTCTAGAAGACTAGCGGCTTTAGACTGAAGGGGTGACACAATTATAAATGATTAAGGTCATTTAGTATTCTAAAATACTATATCTTCTGATTTCCTCTCACTAGTCCCAGACAAACTTTACCTTTGCTGCTCTCAGCTTCTCAGTCATGCGCTGTCTCATGGTGGTCTGTGATTGGCTGGATCCTGGCCTTATCACAGGACGAGGAGGAAGATCTAGAAAGAATAGAGTGAAATTTTTACATTCACAAACTATATAGACTGTCACGGCAGCGAGCTCCAGTGAAACCAAGGCTTTGTAATAACGTCTATAAACTGCATTATGTCCTAACCTCTCGGTGAGCGTGCTGGTGGGCTTTCTACATCATCTCCTCGGCCCTGCTTCTCTCTCATCTCCTGCACTGCTGTCACCTCCTCCTCATCTGGAGGATACTCCACCGCCATCTCTTTAAGCAGCTAGAACACGGAGACAGTAGAATAAAACTGCCACGAGGTCTGAGATGATTCATTAACAACCTTTAAGTGGACTGATATTTTGTAGCTATATTCACACTTTTGTACTTATTTACTTAATGGCTGTTTATTGGGTCTACCACAAAAAGATGCTAAAGTAAATTCCCTAATTAAAATAAATATTAATAATAATAATAGCAGCAATGGCAGAATAATAAAATTAATAACAATAAGTAATATAAAGTTTAAAAAGTTGTTTTTTATTCTAACTCTGAAGTAAAGATTAATTACTGTATAAAACTGATTACTGATAATATTTGCATTATTACTTTATATAGCCATTCATTTTTAAACAAACAATCATCCACATCATAATGTCATAAGTCACAAAAAAATTATTATAATCCAAAAATGTCCTAAAGAAATGTTTTTATTGATGTAATAATCGTTATTTTATAAAAAAGCAGAAATCAAAAATCAGTTCTGTTCTGTATCACAGAATTAATATACTGTCTATCTATAAAGTTATCACAGGCCTGACCTTCTTCTTCTTTTTCATTCTTTTCGCCATCACTGAACGTCTGAGTGTCTCACCAGGGTCCTCTTCTCCACCTGGAAGCTCCTAATATAACATATTATGGAATATATATATATACACATACATGATATAAAACTATATAGTTTTTAATTATTTATTTTTTCTAGTTTGTATGAGTTTCTTTTAATCCTGCCTTCAGTTTTTAGATAGAAAAAATACATGCAGTGTTTTTCACGCTGGTAAGTAGCAGTTTTTAAGAAAAGAACATGCTTAGAAACATAAAGAATGTCAAAGAATGTTCAAGAGTTCTGAAATCCAACAGAAAAGCATTGAAAGGATAGTTAAAATGTTGCTACTTAATAAATAAATGGATGCATGGATAGACAAATAAGTCAGGATGTCTGATGACCTATTGTTAATTTTTTGATAGTATATTCCTTTAACTAAAGATTTGGACAGAAGAACTATAGGAGAAAAGTCTAGCAGAAATGTGTTAGTGCATTAGAGGAAATTGCAAGGGTGAGAACAGAACCAACCTCCACCGCAGTGTGTTCATTCTCCTTAGACAGATCCCAGTCTGACGGAACCAAAGCCTACAGCAGATCGGCACAGACCTTACATACACAGCTTCATGCATGTGTTCAGTGAAGCAGCATACTCTAGCTCTATATCCCTACAGTTCGTCTTGTATAACAAACTCCTAATATAACAAAGATATCTAGCAACTTCACACGTGAAATAAACCAGATATGAATGTATATCTGTACAGTCCAAAAGTGTAGCCCCTAGGTAACAGGTGATAAACAACAAACAGAGCAAACAGCAATATTTTTTTCAATATGCTCCACTATAGTGCATCATGGATACCTGTTTATCATCTCTGACTCTTCCTAAAGACTCCTGCAGTTCTCTCCTCTTCTTCCTTATCTTCTCTCGTACATCACTGAAGTTAACAGGAGAAAAAATAAAAGTCTTAAAACAATCACAATTTACGTTTATATTCTTAAAATATTAAAAACAGAAAGATTACCTGGGCGATGACATTTTGGTGGCCATCAATACAATTATTTATATGAGATATTTTCCCAAACTCATATCAGATTAAAGTCAGACATCACAGGGACTTGTTGATGAAACTAATAAATTCGTAAAGGAGTGACGTTTACTGACTGTATCGTCTACAGTAGACATGGTTTATAAACACAATGTTACACGGATTTCCAGTGAACTAAGTAACGTTAAATCCCTAAAAACAGAACACTGTTAGTCTTTCGAGGCAGGACATACACAAAACAAATGAACAAAAGCGAAAACAAAGGTTTTCTTTAGCAGTGCAAACCACATTAATCCGAGCAGTTTTTCAATCTTTACGCTGGAAGAGTTTTACCGTCATGCGGCGCTTCGCTGCCTGGTAACGGATGTAAATAATCTTCACCCGAACACAGAGCAGTTTGCGTCCGGTCCGTCCCACTGATGTCAGAGCGTTTTCATTGGCCCCTAATCCTGTCAATCATCTTAATCTGTGGACGTCAGCAGATTTGAATCCAATCCTGCGTAAACGTTTTTTCCATATTTATCTATTTATTTATTTATTTTTGTCGTATATTTGTATCGTTTTATATAAAACCAAAAACACATGTTCATTTAATTAAAATAATTTTACACCATTGAGGAGTGTTTACGAGTGTTCACAAACAAACCGTGTGCTGCAATACTGTCTGATGCAAACTGCTTTTTATTACTACGATTATTTACATACATTTAATTAAACCGTAATCATACATTTAATACAGGAAACTTATTGTTTCGACCTAAAAGGTCGGGTTGGGAACTATAATTGATGCTGCAATATGTGAACAGGCCTTGGTTTAGTGGAAGAAGACCTCATTCACTGTATTTTTGGAAACATCTTCGTGTTTGCGACAAAAAAACAAATGTGTTCTGCAATAAAAAGCTGTTGAGTTGTTTTTAGTTTTAGTTTTTTCTTAGGAAAAGCAACCAAAGCATTGAGTTCATTCTTTATTGATCTTGTTCAGATGGCTGTAATTAGAACTGAAAGAGGACATCTAAGCTTTGGTTTCCATATATTTTTCCCAATCTGTACTGCTGTTCCATTACTCATGTGAAGGCACTGATTTTCAGTTCAGTTTTCACTTTTCTATCCTCAGACAGAATCATCTGTCTTGCTGTAACAAACTTTCCCACTTTTGCTTATCCAGTTGGTGACACATGGAGTGGATTTATGCACTAACATACACTTACAAGTGCAGAATTACAGGGACATATTGGTCCAATCCTCCTATTTATTAAGCTTATGAAATTAACCCTGAAACATATCTGATTTTTCTTCTTCTAGTTTGATTTAAAAATATATATATTTTTTACAATTTCAAAATAATTTAAATAAATATTATATTACTCTAAAAAATATCCACAGCTTTTGTTCAGGTCAAGGTCTCAGAACAGTCCAGATGGATGAGCTGTTTTCTCTGACAAACTCTCTAACGACAAATAAAAATGAATTCAAGAAGTGACACATCGAAACAATAAAACCAAGGGAGTTTCTGTTCAAATCGTTGGATTCTTTGACATGAGTACACACAGCAAATCAGTAATGTAGCATGAGCTTCATGGAAAACATGTTCTTTAATGATCAGCAACTTAAAAATATATACTCTTTGTAAAATACAATATAATATTTCACTTGATTATAAATTATTTTTTCACCTGTATCTTTAGTAAGTTAATATTTAAATGTAAAAAATTTAGTTACATAAACATTTTACATTTACAGTAACATAAAATAACGGTGTGAGAGAATGTTCTGGAAAGAGATTTTGTGCCTCTTTTTGTGCTCACTGGTGGATCTCAGGGTTCTAGACGGAGTGTAGATTGGTAGCAGTGAGTGGATGTAAGCGGGAGCCGAGCCGGAGATTGTTCTGTATGCAAGCATCAGTGTCTTGAATTTGATGCGAGCTTCAACTGGGAGCCAGTGCAGGGAGATAAAGATAGGAGTGACATGACATGATCACAAAGCTTTCACATATTTAAAAAATTCCCAAAAACACATACATGTGCAAACCACATATTTTATTTTAACATGTGATATTTACTTTTTTTCTGTAAGGATAACTACTTTTTATTAATAAATATTCACTAAACAAAAACCCACACTTAAAAATAAATATATTTTTAAATGGGATTTTTAAGTCAGAATATGTTCTGGTGTGTTCAAAATATGGAAGAAGTGGAAAAACATACTACGTACAGCCTAAAACTATTAAATCCCCAGTTGAAACCTTTAATCTTAGGGACCTGATGTATATAGGATTGTATATACAACAAAAAGTATCCCACTTTTATTTTTAAGATAGATAACTACATTTTCATTTTCAGCATTTTGCAACAACAAAATATAAATGGTCAATTTCAGCAAGTTAGAGGCCATTCACACTGGTCACATTTTCGAAAACACCACAAATATTAGAAAATTTCACATATCATCATTCAAAAATATCACAAAAATAACTGAATGCAGGATTCTTAATACAAACACGTTTTGTATTTCTATTATTACTACTTGTTACTATACTAGCTACTACGACCCAACCCAAAGATAGCACCATTAAATGATGTTGACGCAGCTGCTAGTAATCTTCCGCCAAAGTATCCATATAGTTTGTATCTGCATAAACTAAAAACCCAGAGAACAGACTATCAGCCCAGCCAGGGTCAGCAAACAGGCCATTCTGGTCCTTGTAGAAGATCTCCAGCCACACCTCATCCTCTGGGTTGAGAAACATCACTGTAGAGCCAGACGCCACATCATGGTTTCCTGTGTTGGCATCAAAAGTCTTTATCCGGTACTGTCCGTTCTGAACCAAACCAATGGCCAGGTGCTTGTCTGCCAGGGTGATGTCATAAGAAAAGTAATATATTCCTGGGTAAGCACAGATGAATTTTCCCGTCTCTGGGTTGTAGTGGCCACCCTCATTAAACAGGACTTTGTTAAATTTGATAGGTGCTTTCTCAGTGGGGTAGCTGCTGGTGATGCCTACAGAGAAAGCGGATTTGGGAACCAAACTTCCACATCTACAGATGCCTGGTTCCCCCCGAGGGCCTCGCTGACCCTTGTCACCCTTTAGTCCGAGACGTCCCGGAGGACCAGAAGGCCCTAAATCTCCAGGATCACCTTCAGGTCCACGCTTCC
Organism: Enteromius viviparus; assembly: GCA_032353835.1. NCBI lineage: Eukaryota > Metazoa > Chordata > Actinopteri > Cypriniformes > Cyprinidae > Enteromius > Enteromius viviparus. Next base: position 1,189,260 of record JAUCNO010000500.1, on the reverse strand, counting down.
CAATGAATCCTCTCTCTCCACGTTCCCCGAGCTTTCCAGTCGACCCGACTCTACCTCTGAGGCCTGAAACAAACACAAGATGCTGTTGATGTTAAGCCAAAATTGTAATCGCACTGGCCCAGTCTGAAATGATTTAGATCAAACGATCTGCCTTTATTAATAAAAACCATCATAATCAGAATGCAACATATTTTAATGTGGATGTGGTTGGAAATGTTGAAAGGAAGTGATGTTTATTTTTCTAGAACCCAGGACTATATATTTGTCATTCACAGTACAAAGAATTCGTCTGTTTGTACTCGTCCTTATAGGATGTTTATCTGTGTGTGATTTATCATAGTTTGATAACCTGTTTCTAGTAACACTGAAGACCTGGATTATCTGTTTTAGGTGTGTTTAATTAGAATTGGTGCTAAACTCTCCAGGCACTTAATGTGACACCCCTGTTCCTGCAAGCTTTCTCAACTCTGACCAGAGTTTATGCTGTGTTCTAGCCAACTTGAATTTTATGATTTTTTCCATCTCATATTTGGAAATAACATCTAGAACACTGCTCGAAATTGAACATCCCACTTGGGAACTTACAACCCAAACTTAAAAACATTACACTTTAAGTCTATAAAATGATATCGGAATTTTTACTGAACCACTGGTAACCACTGACTCAAACAGACTGATCTTTGTTCAGCATTTGTTTAAAATATGGCAATCTATATTGATTGGAAAATAGAATCTTATGTAAAAGGATAAGGTAAAAATATATTAGAAGAGCCCTCAGTGATGTTATTTTTCTGTGCAATATGCATCAAACTGTGGGCAGTCTGAGGCTGAGACTAAAACTGTACCAAAGAGCAGCATGAAGAGAAGACCTTACAGGGTTCCTAGGGAACCTAGGTTTCCTTAAATACTGCCCTGGAGAGCCACTGGCCTTTAAAGCCCAAAGTATAGTATACTTTCACAAGGCTCCACATACTGTCCTTGTGACAGATTTCGTCTTTAGCAGGGTTCATGAATATCTGTGCACATCACCAACATGCAGTCCAATTTTTCAGGATTTTTCACATCATCAGGGACTAGCTTTGCCTGAGAAACAGTTCAGTTACTTAGGAAATTTCCTCTACCTGGTTCTCCTTTTTCTCCTTTCTCCCCCTTACGTCCTCCCCTTCCATCTCTTCCTGGTATTCCGACATGGCCATCCTCTCCACGAGGTCCAGGGGGTCCGCTCTTTCCTGGGGCTCCTGGCAAACCAGGAATGCTGCAAATAAACTGAGGCAGGGCTCCTTTGGTCCTGGCCTCCAGCAGCTGAGCCATAATGCACTGAGAAAGACAGACCACACCCACAATCGTCCACATCCTTTGACCTAAGCACAAAAATGAAAGAGGGAGGATTAAACAGAAACCAGATTGTTCACCAAAATCAAAAATTGTAGTTTTGGGCTAAACTCTTCTTTAAAGGAAAGGTTCACCAAAAAAAATCATTTCTGTTATCATTTACTCACTTTTGAGCAGTTTAAAATCTGTATAAATTTCTTTCTACTGCAGCCTCTTTGTTGTCTGCAAAAAATGTTACTTTTTGGGTGAACTATTCCTTTAAGATCAGGACACACTTTGATTGCCCAGTTTCTGTGGTGCATGTCACACCATTGATTAAAGTCAGGCTCTGTCAGTGGCTATATATCGGCTGTTCAGCTTTGTGAACCAGTGCATGAGAAGAAAAACCAAAGTGGCAAAAGCAAGAAACAGCAGCAGCATACATAGAAGGCTCATGTCATTTTACATCCTCATCATTTCTGTGCGTTTCAATATGTGAACATTTTCATGGCCATCTGCAATTAAATGAAGACCAGCTGATCAGGGCTATTTATATTCAAGATGGTAAGGAAGTGCTGCTCTGTTTTTAAACATTTATCCGCAGTCTTAATCTAAAGATAAATACAGACTACTGCCACCTGCTGGTACGGAGATCTGTTTCAGCTTGGTGTTCAAACACAAATTTTGGCCTAGACACAGTCAGCTTTCATCCCTGTTTGCTCTATGATGTCAGTTTGGTGTGTCACAGGCTTTAAACAAGAATCATAGCAGCGTATTTGTACAAGGAAGAAGTGTCTGTCTTTCAGAACGGCAAACTGTTTCATATTAAGAGGAAGAGGATGTTTCTGTCTTTAAACTTCATAACAGACCATTTTATTGTTTTAGACTGTTTGCTGACCACACATAAAAACTGATATTATTTGTAAATTGTACATTAAATTACAAAGAAAAAAAGCAAATCCAATATAAATCTTATACATTAAGTGCATGTGTTTATTTTTTGCATATCAGAGGTTATTAAATGTAAACATTTACTAAAGATTTCAGATCAACAGGGCAAACTTGCCCAGAGCCAAGTTTACATGCAGCACAACAGAAATGAAAACACAATACTGAGTCTCTTAAAAATGTAGAACTTGTCCAGTCTTGAAACAGACAAAAATATTTGTAAAATAACGCATGCATTGTAATATATACTTAAAACAAGACTGCACAGCTTCTCAGCACGTGTATTCAATATGAAAATGAGTACATGAGTAGTTTATTAGGACTTGTGTATTCCAAAAAGATCACATATCATGTCCTTGGCATGCGATTACCTAAACTGTGTGTTCATACAGTACACAAATATGCTGAACCCTTGCAGGAGCCTTGACATCAGATCAGATGTATGGCATGCGGCAGAAGTCATCTTATAGGCCTTTCTGAGTAATGATATGCTAATGGGTCTGAGGCTCTGATCCAGCTCATTCCAGAGCTAAAACATCACTGAACTACATCAGAAAGCAACGTGAGTGTAAGACTTTGAAGATATTGGTTCTTGTACAAATGATAGTCATCTGTTGTTGTGTAAATGCTGCCAAAATAAACTTGGTATTGTTTTTCAGTAAAATAAGCATCCTTAAAATAAAATGAATGTATGTATTGCAGTAAAGGAAAATTAAATATATATATATATATATATATAAATTTCTAAAGAATATATCATGAAGTTGTTGTTTTTTTTCTAACCACTAGCACCTTTTATGCATAATAAGTATACCCACAGAGACAATGTTGTAAGGCTTTTTTGTAATATTTGCACAGATTTTGAGTCTTGGAATTGTCCTTTCATTATCTGAGTTTGTAAAGAAAAAGCAAAAGACATCTGGAAATACACAGAAGAACAAATGAGCACATGTTGTCATATGATTTGCCAACAAAGTGTTCGCGCTCAAATAAAGCATTCTGGAAAACCATAAAAGCAATACAGACCATGCAACTGCAGATTTGTGTAAGCTGTGCTGCTCAGATTCAGAGATAAGGTTTAAGGGAATCTCTATCAACAAAATGATCAGAAATCATCCCACCATTCAGAAATCTATCCTTTACAAATTTTGTCCTTCATATCTTTACTGCCTGATGAGCCAAGCACAGCTGTGACACCAGATAGGACCGTAACTCATTTATACGCTCTTAAATCCGGTTTGTGATGGAGAATGCAATAAAACATCTGTGACGTACAGCAGAAGTGTGAAACGATACTACCAAACATCCTCCTTGGAGAGACAAACACTGTTACCATGACAACTCTGTCCCATCACAAAACTTCAGTCTGCTAAGGAAAAATTCAAACTCATTTACGAACTCTTACATGTCTTTCTTTTGTGTAACACAGAATGAAAATGCTATCATAATAGTGTTCCATATGACTTGTGGTGGACTTTTCAAAGCCTTGCAAAAGATCTGTGTGAGAAACAGGACAAAATCTTGAGTTGTTACCTTTACATTTTATTTATTTATTTATTTTCATTTTATATTTTGTGTTTGTGTTGTTAATCTTAACACCTGAAAAAACAAGACCTTATTCTACCAACAAATAAAAGCAAAATACAGAAATAAATATTGTATATATACACATATATGTATACACACATATATAATCTGTAATATCTTTGAAAAGCACAACAAATGGTTCTGAATCAAAACACAGCTATCCCACAACCACAATATCATAACTGATGACCAGATACAATATTAACAATATTTAAACAGATACAATATTAAACATAACCTATTTAATACATGTTCTAAGCAACAAAAAAATAGTGACTTGCCAGTTTCTGTCGCAGGACTGTTTGCGCGGCTCTGATTAATTATTTGCTTAGCTTGTTTGAATTCCTCAGTTTGAGCTTTGTCGTATTTTCTTGTCTTCAGATTTTTGTCTTTTACTTCTCTTCTTTTTTCCTTCCTGTACATCCATGTATAAGCTGAATGTCTGCAGCAGATACATATATGTCATAATCATCTCTCTCTGTCTGTACTGCTGTGACTCTGCCTGTCTTCTCTTTATCTGATGTCTGTCTCCTACCCTCTCCGTTCATCAGTCTCTCTAAATGAGTGCATTTCTGCAAGATGTTTGCAGTGATCTTTCAGTATTCCCGATTTACTTGTGGAAAGAGTTTTTAACCACCCACTTGAAAGACACACCTCCAGCATTTCTCAGTGAGGTCACACTATAGCTACAGCAATCTTACCCTAAACACTCTACTAGTGAAGTATTTTCAAATAAAACTGTCTTCTAATTCTCATTCCATTGCTTTTACATTCTATTCTATTTCCTGATTTCCTCCACCAACAACACATATCCACAGTCTCCACAGTCGGCAAGAACTTCCCTATTTACCTGCAAAACCCCTACCCTTGCACATGAACTAAAATAAAAGGTTGATGTTTGATATTGAACTCAGAAACTGCTCCGCCTGCTGGCTGATGGCGTTTCTTCTCAGGTCCAGCTCAATAGATACAGACTGATTAATAACCGAAGCCAAATATTGGCAGCTGTCGTCAGTGAGACCACAGTTGGATAATCTAAAATGAAAAGAGAGGAAAACTTTATCACAACTTTGTAAATTTTTTCCCTAAATCATAAATAATTATTTGATCTTACTTTAAAGTCTTCATTGAACAGCTGCTTTCCTGTAGCCCAAGACAGAGCAAATGAACACCTTTATCTTTTAGGTTGTTGTTGCTTAGGTTCAGCTCCTTCAAGTTTAAGTTTTGGTTTAGACCTGTAGCTGCTAAAGCACACATATCTGGAGTGAGGTCACAAGACTCCAGGCTGCAGGGATAAAGAATTTAGAAAAATTACAATCTATAAAAGTGTACTATGCTTACTTTAATTCTGTAGTGCACGCATCCATTCTCATTTCTCCAACCATCATCACACATTGTACCTTTGCCTCTGGGAAATACTGACCACAATTTTTCGAGAGCACTGTTTTCTCCAAGGACTGTAAAAAGCTGCATTATTCCTGTGCATCCTGGGAAATTTTTGCTCAAATCAAGCTCTTTCAGGCCAGAGGGGTTTGTTCTCAGAGCTGAAGCCAGAGCTGAGAAACCCTTATCTGTCAGTCTACAACACGACAGCCTGGACAACACAGCAAACAGTTTTAGTTATGATTCCGTAATAATTATGTATTTATATATATATTTTTTGGGTATTTATGTTTGGTAATTATGCATTTATTTCTGCTACTTCTCATGTTAAGTTAATTTTATGTTGGATAAAAGCTGGTCAAATATAAGAATTTTCATAACAAAATATATTTTCAGCTTTACACAAAGACTCAAACAGTCCTATCAGGTGCTGTGTAAATGTAATAAATCAAGCACAACCTTAATTTCTCAAGTTTACAGGATGGATCCTTCAGTGAGTTCATGAGCTGCTTCATCCCAGAATCCTGTACTTCATTGTCAGAAAGATCTAGAGCTTTGAGACGAGTGTTCTCCAGACCCAGCCTACAACTTTTTGATGTAAAATTACATCTCTCCAATCTAAAAAATAAATAATTCATTATTATTGGTAATTCATTTCCATACACAAGTGTAATACAACTGTTATAAATCTCCAGCCTCACTTCCTATTCATTTGTGAATTTAATGACTTGGTTTGGCAAATCAAAAACGTTTGACCACTGCCCCAGTGACTATTTGGGGCATAATTAGTGATAAGATAAATTTGAAAAATTATAAAGTTGCTGTTTGCATTACAGCAGTGGCTCCTAATTCTGTTTCTGGAGTAAACCCAGCTCTGCACATGCATTTTGTGTGTGTTCCCTACTAAAACACACCTTTTTAGTAGGGACTTAATATCCTGAAATGGTTATATCAGATGACAGAGACATCGAAAATGTGTACCATTACGGGGTACTCCAGGACCAGGTTTGGGAACCACTGCCTTACAGGGTTAGAGACTCTTTCATTTGAGAGGACCAACTTTATTTTCTATTATTTGACTAGACGCCTAACCAGAAAAGTAATTTGTCTTACCTTTAACAAATACAGTAATAACTTATCTGTGCCAATTTTTCACAGATAAGATCATTGCACACCTACCTCAACTCTTCAAGGTTGCAGTTTGGGTTTGCAAGTAAATCAGAAAACATCCCAATTCCTAAATCCCAGAGTTTATTATCACTAAGGTCCAGTTTCTTAAGTTGGCAGGGTTTTGAACTCAGAGCAGATGTGAGGAAAGCACAGGCCTCCTTTGTGATTCCACAGCTTGAAAGCCTGCAAGTCAAAATGGATATCTGTTGAATGATTTCAGCAATATCAACTCTACCAGTTCTGTTTTAGCAGTTTGGAAAGTCATAGTACTGAGCAGCATTGTGCCATGTTACCAAAGGTTTGAGCAAATTAATGTATCTTGAATTTATTCCTGTATTTATTCACAGAGATATTAGTGGTGTAACGACAAATCAATTATCTAATGCATCGCAATTCTCTCTGGAATCTTTCAGTTCCTTACGCATTCACACACCACTTGAACTTAAAATAATCATTCATAAAGTTCAAAAAGTTTGAAACTAATTTCAACAGTGTTCACAGTGGGCTGTTTATGTTAAAATTGCTTCATAAAAGCCAAGGTGCAAATACATTTATCCACTCAGTTAAATGCACAAGTGGTCTTCTTTGTGAGCATTTGAGCGTGCAGTTAAAAACAAGCCTAGAACACCATCTACTGTTGAACACTAACTTCAGAATCAATTCAAGAGAGAATCGCGATGCATTTGGAAAATCACACAGTCAACCCATTAATCAATTTATCATTACACCTCTAAGGTATATTATGTCACACTTCTCTAGTAAGTTTTGTCTGTGCATGTATATGCTTTGCAGCAAAAATCTTTGACTGAATGTTCTGAAATGAAGTAAATGGATTTCCCCACCTTGTGTTGATTTCTGTAGGGGGAAATCAACACTGAATAGGGACCATTTCAATTGGAACAAAATTCATTCACGCAGCTATAGAGGGGCGACTGGCATGGGGAACCACTGCTTAAGTGCATGACCAGAGAGTCAGCCCGGCATGGATCAATTTGTCACAGCCCAACCAAAGACAAGTTGTGTGGCTTCAAATATGGATTACTAGGAGAAAGAATTTGGCTGAAGGATTTTGATCCCTGAACTAAGCCAATAACTACCATATCAATAATCGACAAGCCAGTGAAAAAAATGAATGACCTAAGGGTCTCCAGACCACAGTCAGGTACTAAACCCAAAAGCCAGGTTGCTGCCTCATTTCCAATGTTATTGTAGCTCAGGTCCAGCTCCTTAAGATATGATGGGTTTGACCTAAGAGCAGCAACAAGAGCTGAACAGCTGTCTTTTCTCAGTCCACAAAACTCCAGCCTAGAAGAATACAATGGAGAGAATAGCTATTCACCACCTGTGTTATGACATTTGTTAGAATCAAGATTTATTAAGATAGAGAGAAATGTACTTAAGTGAGTCTAGTTTGCAATGTGGGCTTCTTAGCCCAGAGCAGAGGCTTTTCATGCCACGGTCGCCAATCTCATTGAAACTCAGGTCCAGTTCTCTCAGGACATTTGGATTGGACTCGAGAATAGAAGCCAAAGCTGAACAGCTTTTCTTTGTCAGTTTACATGAAGACAATCTTAAAAAAGATAAAACAAAACTCTTATTATATCTTCAGAACTGCACCTTTATTTTGAAACAAACGTTTGATGGCACCTACATGGCAGTACGACTGGCTTTGAGAACAGGATGAAGCCTGAAAAGACACTCATCTGATTTGAAGAATTTCTTCAAGTCAAAAACTTCCAGTCCCTCATCACTGGTCAGCAGCACAAAAACCAGAGCTGACCACTGCGCATTTGAAAGCACCTCCATTGAAAGTGTTCCAGAATGAAGGTACCTTTGTATTTCCTTGACAAGAGAGTGGTCGTTGAGTTCATTGAGGCAGTGAAATAGATTGATGGATGTCTCAGGACTAAGACCTATCCCAATCCTTTCTTTTATGTACGTGACTGTGCTGTCATTGCTGGTTGTGATGTGTCCTATTTGAATAGAAAGGTGTTGAAACAAGGTCTCACTATGCTTCTGTGAAAGGCCAAGGAGGAAGCGGAGGAAAAGGTCAAAGTGCCCATTTCTTGACTTTAAAGCCTGATTTACAGCACTCTTGTGTAGGTCCAACAGAGATGAATCCATAAAGAGCTCTCCGAAGTCTGTGTCTTGAAATGGTATCTTAAATTTATCACTACTGGGTTTTTGAGTTGTAAACCAGTGAACGTGAACAAACAAAGCTGCAAGATACTCTTGGAAACTCAGATGCACAAAACAAAAGACCTTCTTTTGGTACAGGCCAAACTCCTCTCGGAAGATCTGGGTGCAAAGTCCTGAATATACTGATGCATCCTTGACATCAATGCCACACTCCATCAGGTCTTCTTCATAGAAGATCACAAAACCTTTCCGTAGCTGCTGGAAAGCCAGTTTTCCAAGTGACAGGATGTTGTGTGGTTCCAGGTGATGTAGTTCCTTGTACTTATCGTTCATCTGTAATGTCTGGAAAATCAGGAAGTGTGTGTACATTTCAGTTAGAGACTTGGGTATCTGATAATTCTCTTTGTCACTCATCATCTTCTCTAGAACAGTGGCTGAGATCCAGCAGAAGACTGGGATGTGACACATGATGTAGAGGCTCCTTGATAATTTCATGTGTGAGATGATTCTTCTGGCCAGACTCTGATCAAATATTTTCTTCCTGAAATACTCATCCTTCTGAGGGTCATTGAACCCTCGTACCTCAGTGATCTGGTGGACACACTCAGGAGGGATCTGAGTGGCTGCTGCTGGTCGAGAGGTGATCCAGAGGTGAGCAGAAGGAAGAAGATTCCCCTTGATGAGATTAGTCAGCAGCACATCCACTGAGGCTGGTTCTGTAATATCAGAGCACCTTTTATTGTTCCTGAAATCAAGAGGTAGTCTACACTCATCCAAACCATCAAAGATGAATATGACATTGTACTTATCAAAGTTTGAAAGTTTGAGTCCCTCAACTTCTCTGAAGAGCAAATACACAAGTTGCTCTAGTGTATACTGCTTTTTGTCAATCAAATTCAGCTCTCGAAAAAGCAAGGGAAACACAAAATGAACATCTTGGTTGGCTTTTCCTTCAGCCCAGTCTAGAACAAACTTCTGCACAGACACTGTTTTTCCAATGCCAGCGACTCCTTTGGTCAGCACCATTCTGATGGGTTTATTTTGTCCAGGTAAGGTTTTAAAGATGTCATTGCATTTGATTGGTGTTTCCTGTGTCTCTGGCATCCAAGATGCTGTCTCAATCTGTCTCACCTCATGTTCATTATTGACTTCTCCGATCCCTCCTTCTGTGATGTAGAGCTCTGTGTAGATCTTGTTGAGAACGGATGGATTTCCTTGCTTAGCAATGCCTTCAAATATGCACTGGCTCCTGTTCTTCAAATTGTTTTTAAGCTTTTTCTGACAAGCATCAATTTCATAAACTATATAAGGAAGAAGAAATAATTTGTTACTCCTCTTTGTCTGTACTTAAAAAAACAAACAAACAATATATTTAAGTAAAAAAAAAACTTCTTACACTGAAAAATGCTTTCTAAGACTAAATTTATTGTCTTATTTCCGGCAAAAATATCATACAATTCTAAAATCAAGAAGTTCAAGAAATTACTGTCTTGTTTTCAGAAAAAAACAAGCTAAAGTAAGAAACTTTTTGCTTAGAACTAGCAAAATAATCTGCCAATGGGGTAAGCAAAATATTTTTATTTCCAACAGAAAACAAGATTATTTTGCTTACCCCATTGGTAGATTATTTTGCTCGTTTCAAGTAATAACTCACTTAAGTTTAGCTTGTTTTTTCTGAAAACAAGACCGTAATTGTTTCTTGTCTAGAAAATCCTTCTTGATTTGAGAATTTTGAGATGTTTTGGCTGGAAATTAGACTAGTCTTGAAAATCTTTTCAAAATATTTTAAAATACTACAAAATCACTTTTAGACAATCAAACCCACATGGAAAGAATCTATATTAGGATATATGCGCATATATGAAACCTATATGCAGTATATAAGCGCATATATAAAACCTATATGCAGTATATATGCACATGTATGATAATATATATGCGCATATATGAAACCTATATGCAGTATATAGGCGAATATATGAAACCTATATGCAGTATATAAGCGCATATATTCAAAAAAATAGGCAAAATTGAGGTGCATATATGTGCATAAAATGGCCATATACGTCTCCTGTATTGCTTCTTTTAATTTTAATAATTTAAAATTAAAAGAAAAAGTCCTAATGGATAGGGAGGTGGACTTGTAACCCAAAGGTTGTGGGTTCTAGTCCCAGGTCCGGCAGGGATTGTAAATGATTGAAAGGAATAAGCAGCTCTCTCCACCTTCAATAACATGGCTGAGGTGAGACCCTTGAGCACTTGGATGGGTTATTTTTATATATTTTAATAATTTTACGAATATATAGGTGCATATAATATAGGAAAACAGCCAGTTTTATATTTGTCACATATATGTACGCATATTTTAATAATACATAGGTAAACATATAGGTGAACATATACGTGCATATATGTACATATAATATAGAAAAACGGCCAATTTTATAAATGTCACATATATTCAAAATCTATATCAAAACCTATATTAAAGCATATATGTTTATATAGGTTATTTCCGTGTGGGAATATACTTCATTATATCTTAAGCTGGACTTCAGCATTACTTCTGCACAATCAGTTCCTTTTCAGAAACTCTACACTGCGTAGAAACGCTTTGGGAACGCCTTCAGCGAGACCACGCTCTGAATCTGCTGTGAAATCAATCTATATTAAAGTCAGGTGCGGCACCCTCGGGTGACGTCACTGACTGGGTGCTCAAGAGCACCGCGGTGAATCAGATCAGTTATCTTTGTTAAAAGAATACAAGCAGTTCAAAAAGCCAGCTAGTTTCTGCTCCCAGGAATTTTGGAGAGAGTCTGCCAGGACAAGGTCAGTCTGCTCTTAGTAGCACCACTCTGGCCGGGGTGAGTATGGTTTGTGAACCTGGTCTCCCTTCTCGACATCTCCCCTTGGGAGATTCCGGTCAGGAGGGACCTTCTCTCTCAAGCAGGGGGCACAATTGTGAACCCCCGCCCGGAGATATGGGTATGGCCCTTGAAGGGGCGCAACTCATAGAATCCGGTTTGGAGGCCGAGGTCGTTCAAACCATTCTTCAATCTAGGGCTCCCTCGACAAGGAGATTATATGCCCTAAAGGGGAAACTTTTTTTTCTCCATGGTGCGATAGTCATCAGCAAAGTTCAGTAAAGTGCCCGGTTAGCACAGTTCTGGACTTTCTGCAGTCGAGGCTGCCCACAGAGCTGGCTCATTCTACCTTGAAGGTGTACAGTATGCAGCAGCTATATCAGCATTTTATTCCCTGATTAACAAACTGTCAAGCAGGGGAGGAAGGTCTACACTGTTTATGTGCGAGCACTGGACATTTACGTTCCTCCTGGAGGAGGTCGGACCAGTTGTTTGTCTGTTTCGGCCCTCCTCGGAGGGGTCTCCTTGCTTCCAAGCAGACCCTAAGCAGGTGGATTGTGAATGCTATTTCTTTGGCTTATCTATCCTCTGGTCTCTCCTCGCCGATGGGAGTCAGAGCTCACTCAACTTTCTAGCAGGTGTCCCGATTTCGGACATCTGCAAGGCAGCGTGCTGTTCTTCTCCCTTGACCTTTGCTAGGTTCTACGGGCTAGACCACACATATACTCCAGGCTCGGCTGTCCTTTTGCCTTAGCTGTGCTGCTCCACACATGGCAGGGACTTGTGAATCTTGAGGTGTGGGTATTTCATTCCCAAAGCGTTTCGACGCAGTGTAAAGTTCCTGAAAAGGAACGTCTCAGGGATATGCATATAACTAAGACAAATAAGACACTGCGTCTTTTTGCCACACCCACAGCATCCCTACCGGCGCTTGCTTTATTCATTAAGGCTACACCGTGACTTTCACAGTGTCTTTCAGGTGCTCTTGAGCACCCAGTCAGTGATATCACCCCAGGGTGCCGCACCTGACTTTAATATAGACGGATTTCAAAGCAGAGCGTGGTCTCACTGAAGGAGTTCCGTTTCGATGCAGTGTCTCGTTCCTTCAAGGAACTAGGGTTATATCAAGGGGCAACCTCCCGCTCCCTCTAGTGAAACCAACACGGAAGTGATTAAAACTGCAATTCATCGACTAACCGCTGGGGGCTGGCTCCAAAAGGGAGTCAATCACATTGACTCTCCATGTTAAAATGCCCAACTTTACAGTAGAAAA
>JAUCNO010000500.1:1161415-1176485 GCA_032353835.1 Enteromius viviparus | reverse complement strand
TACAGATAACCCAGGATTCCGTTTACCCGGGGTTTACGATAACCCTGGGTTAACAATTTCAAGTGTGAAAAGCCCTAAGGAGAAATCACCAAACTCAAAATGTCATATCTTGTGTTTTAATTGCCATATTTAGATTCAAATTAACGGTCTAAAAATGACTTTTATAATGATCTCAAGTTCTTAGCAGTCACTTATTTTCTGAAGAGATTAAAACCCTTAAAACAGAATTAGGCTTACAACCAAAGTTTTCCTCCTTAGGGGGCAAATGGAAATTTTCGGCCAGCTGCAAGAGCCAGGAGGCCTTAAGGCTCAGGCGTTTTACGATCAATCAGGAAAATCTGTTTGAAGAAGTTTGTGTATGTGGGTGTCTGGGTTTTGAGTATATAAGGCAAAGAGTGAAGCAGGCTTGCAGGAATTTCTGTAGAAGGATCCTCCGTGCAAAAGCATGGAAGGGCTCTGGAAAATTTCCAGGCCTTTTCCATGTGATTAGCAAGTTTTTCTGATCAGGTATGCATTATTTTCTAATAGAAATGAATTGGCTTGAGTATGATTTTATTTTAATTGGAACTAAAGGAAATTCTCATTTCTCAAATTATGTAATGGACTTGTGTATGCATTCTTGTAAATTGAAACTAAAGGTTTAAATAATGTAATTGGTTTAATATTATGTCTTAGTTTATCAACGCTATGCATTCTTTTAAATTAGAACTGAATGGAATTTCACATTGGGTTAATTATGTAATTGACTGAGATAATTTTACCTGACGAATAAATCCTATTTGATTCCCTTTAAATTGTTGAAATCCTGTGCTTCTAGTAGGGTGTTAGGAGCCGGGGCTCGCCTGAACAGCACGGCCTGTGATATTCAAACTAAGAGCACGGCCATTGAAACAGTAAACGGTAAACGGAGATGGTAAACGGAGACTCTTTGATTTCTGATTTCATTTAAAATTAACACACTGGGCAAAGTCTAGACTACGAAATGTCAAGATCCCAGTCCCTGAGTAATTTTGATTATTATGGCGTGATTCGGGTTACGGAACAACGTTACAGCTGGCGTTGAATCCAGATAGCTTACGGTCCAACAAGGAACGAGGTAACAGAAAATAAAACAAGTTTAAAAAGAATCATCATTCTAAATCTAAGAGTGCAATCTAAACTTAGCAATAACTTAAAATTGGAGTCAGATTAAAACGAGGTAACCTCAAAAGTAAAATTAAACGTAAAACTTAAGAGTCAAAAATTGTAAACTTTGTAACTTAAAGAACCAAAGTTAGAATTCTCCAGGAGTTTTTCTCTTAGAGCTGTAAGGTGAAACACGCAGCATTCTGGCCAAAATAAGCGGAGCCTTAAAGCGCGCTGCACAAGGGCTCTCCAGTCTCCGGCCTATGGTCAGAGAAGGACAGCAGATTACACATCAACTGTCTGGAAATTATGGCAGTGTGTGTCTTCTTCCTTCCACCTCTGAGGGAGAGTCACGTTCTGGTTCGCTTGGACAGTATGACAGTGGTGTCATACATAAATCGTCAACGGGGCCTTTCTTCAAATGCCTCCTCGAAATGGCAGCACGCCTCCTGAAGTGGGCCCTGCCAAACTTTCGCTTGATAAGAGCATCTCACATACCGGGCCTTCTCAACCAGGGAGCAGACATGCTGTCCAGAGGACAGGTCAGTCCAATAGAATGGACGCTTCATCCCCGAATAACCCATTTGATCTGGCACATTTTCGGAATAGCAGAAGTAGACCTTTACGCCTCAGACGAAAACACTCGCTGCCCAGCATATTTCACCATGGAAATGGACGCCCTCGCCCAAGGTTGGCCGAAGCTTCCTCTCTACGCGTTGCCTCTGACTTCCTCTGATACCCTAGGTCATCAGCCATGTCAGGAAAGAGGGCCACAAGCTACTGGTAGCTCCTTTGTGGAGGAGCCAGCCGTGGATAGCGGGCCTGTATGCAATGCTGACAGCAGCCACGTGGCCCGAGCTGTGGGCTCTCCATTTATGGCTGCTCGACGGGAGACGGTGTTTTTATCTTCTGCTTGTAAAGTTCCTCTCTCAGGAGCTCTTCTTTTACTCTTATATCAGAAACCTCAGATGGTTTTGGCGGACGAACGTTTTGATATTCCGTATTGATCTACATGTTTTTGGACCTTTCCATGGTGCCCAAAAGTTTAAAATTGGTGGGACATTAAATTGATTTTTTTGTTGACCTCTGAAAATATAATATCAAATAACAACAAATACTTGTTAAAAAGGCTAAAGGTCTATATAGTATAAATTGAAACATGTTATGGATTCATGTCCATGTTACATTGTTTGTTTGCCACACAAATTCACAGTCACTAAAAAAAACTCTGTAAGGAAAATTAGGGATTAATAAACACATTTATTAATCAACTTTGGTGAATAACCTTACATTTAAATTTATTTGTTTAATTATCTCTTTGGTTAATTTACGTAAATAATTCTCTAGATATAGTTATCTTGAATTGGAAATATGAAATACACTATTGACCAATACGTCCAGCATTTAGCACAACAAGCATATTTTAAACTAGTTTGCTTGACTCGTGATCAGCGAATCAAAATAAAAGTTTAGTGTTTTAGTTCTAAGAGCGGGGTAGCTCGGATCTAAGCAGTGTTTGACTTTTTAAATCACAATACACAAAGCAGATGTCTCTTAATAATGAGAATACAATTTATTGTTGGAACTAATCTACTGTACAAACACTAGACCTAGGATTACGTAAACAAACATAAACACATTCACACACACACACTCACGTTCGCTGTCTAAATATGTAAAATGATGATTCACTAGTCCAAAGTCCAAAGTCTTGTTACTAATTCTAGAACCCAACCAAAGAGGAATCACAAAGCAGAGGCTTAGCTTCTTTTAAGTTTAGTTACACCATCAGCAAGAAGGGAAACATTTGTGTTTACCGCTGCAGGCTGATCAGATGACGAGTTCGTCTGCAGCAAATTTCGGCACTTTGATTGGCTTTTTGACGTCCTTGCATGCAGTTGGTAGAAGTTAGTTGCAGCTGGTGGTTCTTCGGAGTTTGGCAGTAGAAGGATGATCTGTTCTAATGAGTTCTTGAAAGGAGGAGGGCACAGATGGATTGTGCTGTGTCGCGGTCGAGCAGACTAAGTTGCATTTCTCTTGAGTTTCCTAAGTTTCTTCAGTTGCTTCACTGGTTGCCGCTGTCGCTTCTCCTTGATGCGTTGGATGAATGGTTGTCTTTGTTGTGGAGATGTTTTGCGGGCATCCTGTTTTTAACATGTGGAGTTCTGTCCCGCCCCCGAGGGAGGAACAGCCAATCAGTCAGATGCTTTAAGGAGGGTCTTTACCCTGAGTGGTCCCTTGTGGTGAATACATTAAGCGCACATGTGACACCAAGGAACGTAAAGGCATGTCTCAAAGCTTGAGTATAAACTTTAATAAAGTTTTATAACTTCTCCCTGATTAGAGATATTGAATACCCGTTCGTAAAAAGAGATTCCCCATCTTCTGTGTGTTCGTTACACACTAAATACGTCTATAATTAATACACAGGATACCTATTAAACTTTATTCACCCAATAACATGCTCACGGGATGTACAAAGTTACGTGGTAACCCACTATCACAAATACCAACATAAACAATGCATGGATGAAAAACATAACATACATATTTGGTTCTAATATCGATAAATATTGTTCCTTCCTTTGCTGCATACATACTCTCTGTTCCCTTTGTCTGTAGCAAAGAAGAAGAGCACGCTTTTCCTAAGGAATGTGAGTTGCTATGTAAGTTGTTCGGACTCGGGTTAAAAGGGTCACACGCAAAGCGCGTTTTAGGGTGTTTTCCCAGAGTGTAAATCAAAGACTGTGTTGTATGAATGTCCGCTGTCCTGAATTTGCACTAGTGTGTGGTCAAAGTACAACACTTAGGCAGATGCTTCCAATCTTCACCACACTCTAACAAACAATTTTTTATATATATTTGGCTTGAATTACTTGTTACAAATCCTCGGCCAATCTTCTTCACTGAAAGTGCCTCCCAAAACATTTGCATATCCACCTCTCCTTGAAAGTCTTTTGGAGGCTGTGAAAGGTCACTTACTATAGAAATAATGTAGAAACATTACTCAAAAGTAAAAACTTTGTAAAAATAAATAGCTAGGTCAATCTGTGTGTAACTTTGGGTGAAAATGAATACTAGGTGATAATACTTTATTCAGTGAAAGCATGCTTACCTGACAAATGGAAGGCCTCCATCTTATGGAGGTCCATGATGACCACTGGTGGATGGTCCCCACAGTTTACACACGAATACTGATAGTCATGATCCGTAAGTGCACCCCTGTAGTCCTTTCCAAACACTCTGCCGACAGCTGTATGGACCTAAGAGAGAAACATAATAATAAAAACAAACACACAAAAACACCAACAATACTTTAGATTTATAGCTGTACATTTGCCCCGCAAAAATGACTGAATTACAGACCATACTTCAATTAAGATCAGAAACTACCTGAAGCATATTCCTTATGGTTATGCATAAACGAAGGTTAAGGAGTATCCGATCATTGAAATTGTGTATGCCATCTTTCCACTCTTGTTACTGAAAGTAGTTTCCACATTGGTGACAACACTTACAGTAGGTAGAAACATCTGGATATGCAAATATTCAACAAAAAACACAATAGAGTTTCAAAAACATGCAATTATTTGTAAAAGTAGACAAAATCTCACATTTTACTTTTAATAATAATAATTATAATAAATCTACATCACGGAATTACCATGAACCATGCGTGAGCTGGTGAGGATTTTCGCCTTTTGTGTTATAAGGATCGGGTCACTCAGAGGGACATTGCCAGGGCAGTGCTGGCACATCATCTCTTCTGGAATTAGATGCCTTGGGTATTCCTTTTCCTCTGATGGAAGAAGAAAATGTTCAGGAAGTACAACAGATAACTTTTTGTTCTTCAAAATATACTGGACCATGACTTTTAACTTTAGGTTATCTTTTGGTGGATAGGTTATGTCGCCCAGATCAACCTCATCATGTATGTTTTCATCTCCTGTGGATGTTAGAACTTCCACCTCCTGTGTGTCTCAAATACGTGCCATTTTGCTATATATTTGTGTATGCAGGATCTCTTTGTCCTATGACAAGGACAGTGCCATGAATCTTTTTTTTTTGTGTCATACGACACAATGACTCTTTCCAATCGACTATAATATGAAATTGTAGGCTCATATATGGAGATGTATTTTACTGACTGAGGAGTTCCAATTATGCAGTAAACAGACAGAGGTACATGGTTTCTGTTGGCAAGGTTTTGAAGATCAAGGCAAAGCTTCTTTTTATCCTCACCAAACCACTTGCTCTTCACCATCTCAATGAGTGTATCTTGACTAAGTACAGGAGAGGAAGCAGAAGATGAACAGTATGTTATTGATTTGGTGTATGCACTGATATGCTTTTAACCCACTTCTCCTTGCTAACTCCATGTTCGCAATCAGTGGATTCACAGAAAACATGTTGATTTTCTCCCCATATTTTATTTTGAACATGCAGAGATATTCTAGTACCATGAAAAGATTTGTTGACAGCATAAATTCCATTCTCTAGATCGACACATTCATTCTGAAGGTGGGAGGTTGCTGTGATATCCTTATTTTTGCTTGTGTGCTTCCTTTCTATGCGCCTCTTTAAATTTGTCTTGTGCATGAAAAGGTGGCATATGGGACACTTTTTCTTTAGTACTGCCTTCACACGGACCCTTTGCATCTTTTCACTTGGGGTGGTTGACAGAGTGCTGGTGATTGCAATTGCTGGATCTGGCATGGTGGTGGTTTTTGCAGTTGGAGAAGGGACAGTGCTGGATGCTTTTGTTGGAGATGGGATGGTTGTCAATGTCTGACCTGGGATTGTTCTGGATATGGCAGGGTGCTTGTCCTTGCATGAAGACAGGTGTTTAATGAAGTCAGATTTATGTAACAGCATTGACTCACAGTGGATACAGTGGTAATGCAACTGTGTTTGGCAATGTAACCCACATCTGTGAATGGTATACCCTAAACCAACATAGAACTACAGATCATTTCAATGTGTTAATTGTATATACCTCAAAGTAAGTGTATGTTTCCAAAAACAGACCAGAGAGAGTTTTGATTTATTGCATAAAAAGAAATTATCTTAAAATTCATGCTATTCAAATATGATCTTAAAATTCATTAATCCAATTGCATTTCTTGAGAGAATGTTTTAAAACTGCACGACTCTCACAGCTCTCTAAATGGGTTTTGACCTTGCTCAACTTTGTTGAATGGAACAAAGCTGAAATACAGAACGGCCAGTGAAACTCCTTGCAGCATGTGGTGCATCTTTTCAGTTTTGGCAAGGATATACCTTTTTGGATTGTTATATGCATCTTGAGAAAGAAAGAATTGTTCAAATATTTTGAGATAATTTGAAGGAAAATATCCATAGTGCATTTTTGAATCATCTGTTCTACAATGAGTCTTACCAAATCCATAATATCACTTCACACTAGCCATGCAGAACATGACAGAAACTAATACATGATAACCATCGGCCTGCAGATTAGGCTAAACAGTAACAAACTATTAAAATGTCAATGCCAAAATTACAGGCTGGTAACACATTTAACGTAGTGTGACCAGGCATTCATAATTTTGTTTAATTATGAAACATTTAATACTTAAGTAAACAATGAGTATTAAGCAAGTTTTCATACTAATACAGTTAGCTGAAGGTAAATATTACAACTCACTTCAGCATGTTTTTATCATACTTTTATGTTTAATTAACATGACGGTTGGATTTATTATAGTCATTAAAACTCAACAACGATTTATTAACTAATGGCCACGAATTAAGGTCGTCGTATTAATCACATTAACACTCATTAAGCCTCCAGTTGTGCAGGAATATACTTTTGTCCAGAGATGCAGTCGGGAGATGGGATAAAGTTGTAGAAAGTCAACCATCACTGCAGTCCTCTAGTCCGGGCTTTATGGCAGAGTGACCCGAAGGAAGCCTCTCCTCAGTGCAAGACACATGAAAGCCTGCATGGAGTTTATTTAAAAGCACCTAGAGGACTCCAAGATGGTGAGCAATAAGATTCTCTGGTCTAATGAGACCAAGATAGAACTTTTTGGCCTTAATTCTATGTGAGGAGAAAACCAGTCACTGCTCATCACCTGAATACTAAGGAGCATCTGATATTTCAGTTTTTCTTTTTTAATAAAATGCAAAAATGTCAACAATTCTGTGTTTTTCTGTCAATACGAGGTACTGTCTGTACATTAATGAGGGAAAAAATGAACTTAAAGGACTTTACCAAATGGCTGCAATGTGTATGTATGTATGTGGAAACGTGCAGGTCATTTTTTTGCTTAATTATTGTGTCTTACAAGGAGATAAATAATAGATAATACATACCTTTTTTTATGGGTTTGCGATAAAGTTCTAAAATGAATCATAAACTAAAACTATTTATAACTTGTAAAAATATATAATATATATATATATACATATATATATACTGTATATATATATATATATATATATATAAATATGAGTTTAGGCATTATTAATGGTTAGGGTTAGGTTTAGCGATATGGTCAAAACTAACATTTTGGATTAAAATGATGTTCCAGGGTCAACAAAATACAGCATGTTGACCCAGGAAGATTTTGAATCAAGACGTGCTTCTTCCTCCAGGGGGCGCTTGAAGGCTCATTGAAAAAAGAGCTGCGAATGAAAATCCCTACAGAGCGATATCAAGTGTTTTCTCCTTTCCATTACATGCAACTAATGGGGAAAATAATAACCAATAAAAACACCCCAGACCAAGCTAATTTCAGATACTTCAAACAAAAGAATACAGATGAGACGCGGCTTGTGTCTGAACAGAATGGGTCTTTATTTAGGAAATGAAAGAAAAAGATTGTAATCAACACCCCATTTAAATACAAAACAAATCAAAATAAGGAACAACATGATATTCAGTTTGCATATCAAAGAGCCATTCAGTAATAATTACAGTCTGAACACTTCATAAACCACTTGTGTGAATCTATACACAAACTTGATTTAGAAACTAGAACAATAACAATATTACAAAGATTTTAGCTTTAAAAATAATTCAAATTGAAATAATATTTTAGCAGTTAGCATCATAAAATTATATATTCATATCTTTCCACATAAAAATACAAAATAATATTAATGACATATATGAAAAATTATCCCAAATATTTTGCTACTATTAGAGTAAAATAAAAAACAAAACAAGAAACAAAAAATAAACAAACCAACAAACAAAAAAGAAATAGAAATATGCATGAAAAAGTTTCTCCTTTTGTTAGCAAAACACTATCCAAAATAACTACAATCATTTACATCAGTACAAAGATATCTGGATTTAAAAATAGTTGCAATGAAAAAAAGGGGTTTCATCTTTTCTGACAGTAAAAAATGACACTGTGAATCAGAAATTTGCAAAATATGCAATGAAAAAAATAAATCTGCATTAAAAAGGTATACACTGCAATTCTCACTTTTTTATACAAACATTAGAAACAGTATTGCACGTCACAACACAGATTCGAGGTTAGTAAGCCTTTCAAAATGTGTTATATTCAAGTTTCTGAGTATCAGTGAGGGGAGGGCTGATACCCCTCCATCTAACCAGGGAGAGTCTCAAGTTTTTTCCATGAACATAGTAGAACCCTCAATGCTTCCTTCTTTCAAATTAAATACACGACCAACTTAAATAGTAATCAAATCGATGTGTGCTAAGCAATAATACATAAATAGATTTGTGTGCACATACTCGCTCGCTCACACGCACAACTGCACGGATGATTCAAGAAACTGTCTTCCGGCGCGTCGCTGAGTGTGAACGTAACCATAAATACGTGGGCAAATCAAGTGAGAGAGGAAATAGAAAAATACAATTTAAATCAAATAATTATCTGTCTACAAAAATAGTCAAATAAATATGATTTTTCAAAACGACAACGAAAACCCACACATACACGTACGAAGCAACAGTGTTGAACACGGAAAATGGAGCGCGTGACTCGTTACAGACAGAGAGAAAGACGCCGATGACGATAACAATGCATCTTGTTTACCTCCCAGGTTCGCCTTCGCTACTTACTCCGAGTACACGGAAGATCGCTGTCATCGCTTAAATAGAATCTGGGTCCAGCGTCTTACACAATCAAATAAGTTACTATGCAAAAAATAAAGATATTTAAATTATCCAATAGACTTAAAAAAAGGTCGCAATTCTTCCACAACCAAATAGTATACAAAAAAAGGTGATATGATACAAAATCAAAAAAATTTGCGTTCGACTCTAAACGTCAGGAAAAGAGGGATTGGTTCTCTAAAAGGAGAAAAGAGAGGAGAAAAACTGAAAAGGTAGTGCATCACGAGTCCTCGAGAGTCTGGAAACACGTTGACAAATAAATACACACATACTGTATAAGCAATAAATAAACACG
The DNA here is from genome assembly GCA_032353835.1 of Enteromius viviparus. Classification (NCBI taxonomy): domain Eukaryota; kingdom Metazoa; phylum Chordata; class Actinopteri; order Cypriniformes; family Cyprinidae; genus Enteromius; species Enteromius viviparus. The sequence continues at coordinate 1,166,949 of JAUCNO010000500.1, read as the reverse complement.
CAATCTCAGCTTACTGTTGACACTTGAAGGGTTAAATCACATACACAAACTCCACAATACGACAAGGGCACCAAACCCGAGAACTCAAGAATAGATAGAGTGCAAAAAGAACGACAGACAGACAGAAAGAGCGGTACAGTACCGAACGACTGGTCGCGACACCATTGCTTCTGTTGAGATTGTCCATAAGACTGATCCGAGCAAAAATGCAAACGCTACAAAAATATTCGCGACAGGGTTTCTTTCATAACATCTCTCTCCTCTCTTTTCTCTAGGTCTGTTCTTAGCGATATATTTCTTCTGATGGTTAAACTACGAAACGTGGTACTAGGCTCCGCCCACCATGCACAGACAACGACCACGGGTACGATTCCTTCGCAAATTCCTACGAACTACACATATCAAAGTCCTGCTCTCTATCGCAACACGAGGGGTGGCATTCAGGGGTGTTCAGGAAGGGCAAAGGTTAAATGTCGAGAGACGATCCTCTAGATCGTAGAACTTAAACCTCAATTCATAACTAGACTCACACGGCACGAAGACGAGACACGAAAACCACAGGACAGCACACCGTCTCTTGACTAATTATTGAGTTACAAAATGGCAGAACTCACTACTCTAAAAACTAACGTCACTTCTCTCGTAATAAGTTCGTAAAGGAATCATCACAACAACGCATGCAAAGGTTTTACGAAGAATTTTACACAGATTTTTTTTTCCTTTCGTTAATTAGTACTGATTATCTTATATATATCTTATAAGTGTCTGACCTTTTTTTCGCCTCATGCTACATAAATTCCTCTGTTTATCATTAATATGCATCATGTTTTGTTTGTGTTTTTTTTTTCTTTCTTATATGTGCTGGTAACCTTTACACTGCATGCAAATGATGTACAGCCACAAACATGCACGCAAGTTTTCACATTCTGTGTTTCCATGGCGACGATCGGCCATGCCGTGCGAGAGGAAACGGACTGCATTTCTGTGTATGACATCGCCAGTGACGTCACAATGGCATTACATAGAACACCGACACTATCTAGTCGTTATATCCTATATAGCAGCAAAGCTTCTTCTATAGCTTGTGATTTAATTGCAAAAGTAGAGCAATAACAAGCCAGATTAATATTCTGAGGTATTGTCTTTTTTTTTGCCAGTGGAAAATGGAAAGTCTCAGTAATTCGTTATTGAATCATTCCTATTCCTGCTAAGAGCACATTGGAGCGAAACATTAAGGGGGCAAAATATTACTCTTATAATTTTTTTTGTTTTGTATATTCCGCGGCGAACGTCTCATTTTCAGGCCGCGCATTTTGCTACCTTTGGTTCGAGATCCAGGGCAGGCATCAGAGATTGCGTCATCAAGGGTTTTCCAGAGACAATTGCGCACTTTGCCCACTAGGGGGGGATTTAGCAGCAGACGGACACACGACGGACAGAACGAATGAACAGAACAGACAGGCTGCCCCCCCAAGCGAAAACATTCTCGTTTCTACTTTTTAAATCTCACATATAAAAATAATTTGAAAAAACTACAAAAAATCAATCTCTTTTTTTTCTTAATCTCCTTTTTAAAAAACATGAACGTACCACAAAAACTCTGTTCCGAGCCTGAGATGTACAGGGAGGGAGGAGAAAGAAGTGGTTTGGTGAAATAAACTGAGGCTTGTAGTGTTTCTGGCTGCTACAAAAGATAAAGATATATTTATATATTTATAGTCATATATATTCTTTATATACTGTATACGGTTATGTACTCTATACTGACAGCTTGGGTTCAGGGGCCAAACTAAGCATCATTTTTTTCCCGCAGATGTGTTGTTTCTGCGTTGTCTTGCATGCTGCCGTTCCCGGAGTCTCGGTCTTTAGTTCCAGCGGAAGTGTATCTGCCTGGGACGGTCGGCACCCTCTTTGACCAGCGGCTTGTGAAACTCGCGGCCAGCGCGGGAGTGGATGTTCGCCCAGCAGAACTCGCAGTAATACTGCAGGCAGGTGACGTTGGCGCAAAAGAACGGAGCGAACTTTCCACCACAGCGTGCCCCCTGACATTCGTCACACAGCTGGTCGTCCAGCACGTATGGCTTCACCTCCACCTTTGGCACATTAATAAGAAAAACATGGTTGTTTGATTTAAATTCTGGTAAAGTACAGTGGCTGATATAGCTACTTCAACAGTACAACATGATCACTATGCTAAGTAATTGAATTACTTTTCTTCTGAAACAGTAAAGTATTACCGTATTACTCGTGATTTTTAATTAACGTTACTTCTAAAGTAATCCACTATTGTTTTATATAGAGTAATTTGAAGTTGAATAGAACAACTCTTTTTAACACAATAGTGGATTTAAAATCCTTTTATGTAACCTTATCTGTTTAATTTGGTCAATTGAAGAATAATTTATGCAATTTGAACAACGGACCCCTAACCCTAGTGGTTTGAACCGTAGCGAGGGTGAGGTCCCGGGTCCCCCATGCTATGGCTATGATGGATTATAAAGTGCATTATTCAAAAATGTTATTATTACAATTTTAGTATTACATTGTTGAAAATTGAGATTTGGTATAATTCTTACATGTAGTTATTTAATGTATTATATATTATATGTAGAAATATCAGTCGCATTGTGGCATATGTTATACTGCACATTTTGTCATAGCAAGTGACTTTTGTAGTTACACAGAAAATAAAATGTAAAAAAAGCATACTATGCACAGTATGCATACTATACAATACTGATATACTAAAAGTAGTATGGTAGTGTGCTATTCTGTATGTTATTAGTCTCTAAGAAACATGGAAATACTGTCTATGCACCCGTTTGTCGATGTCGCCATGCTGCAGCTGGACGAATCGGGCGCTGATGGCAGCGATGTAGCTCTGCTGATTGGAGAAGGCCACACGCCCCGCCCCCTTTGGGTACTTCAGCTCTGGATCAGTGTCAATACCCGCATAACATACTCCACCATACAAGCGGTCCATGATCATCGCCAGCTCCACTGCAGAAAAACAAACCATTAAAGTCTATTTATGATTTGAAAATCAGTTAAAATGCAATTAATTTATTGAAAAATGTAAAACTATTGAATAGAATAATATATTATTACATACACGTTAACTTTTTTCGTTTTTTTTTACAACTACCTTTTTTGAAGTAGTTACGAGAACAGCAACATTTATTAATTACTTTGTTGTGATTTTTCCCCAGTGTTTACATCATATGCAGGTATTTATAACAAATACAACATCGAGTTGTGTATTTGTCGTACCAGCTCTCAGTGGACGTGGCACTCCTCCTACAAAGATGGTTTTGCGGGGATCCAGCGGCTGAGATCCGTCCATCACAAAATCACTGTCACTCAGGTTCCACGGACGAATCTGGACCTGACAAAAACACATACAGATTCCACATTTCACACAGAGTACATGACTACACAAAATAGAATTACACGCTTTTACTGAATTTTAAAAAAATGTGTAGTGTACTTCAAATCTATAATATAGCATTTGTCACAATCGCCAGCTGGAGCTCCTTTAGAGGGCACGCCACCCTGGAGTTTTATGTCACGTACTACCCTTATCTGTGTCCCTACTGGTTCCTTGATTTCATGTGTCATGTTCCGATTGGTTGGTTCATAAAATAAGCCCTAACCCTCTCTCATACGCTGATTATTGATGCAAGCCATACCCTTGTTCCTTGTTCTTGTGTTTCCTTGGTTCTTTGCGTTTTTGACCTTGTTTTCTAGTTTTTTAATGGTTTGCAGAAAATAGGTTTAAAAATTGGCTTCAAGTGATGAATTTTGAGATTTTACGTTTTCAAGTGATTTATATTTTGGAGGATGGGTGGATTTTTAGCTTTATTATTATTATTATTATAAGGTGGTTGTGTAAAAACACTGCCAACACACATTTATCTTTAAACAACACGTAAAATTGAAATTTGCATAATAGATGCCCTTTAAAGAAGCACACCTATTTTAATGTGTTGACTACGCTTATTACATGTGTGTGCATGTGGACTCACGGGTTTGTCTTTGATGGTGGGGCTGGACACACACAGGTAGAGTTTCCCGTCCTCCTCCAGACAAGCTTCGATCAGTGCTTGAACTGAGCTCTCCTCTTGGAACAGGAGGAAGGCATAACCTAGACAAAAGCCCACAACAGCCAATTACTGTAACCATAACCAAAGCTCGGTGAAACATGATTTCTGACTGAACAAATAACAACTGGTCACAAGAACCAGAGGTGCTGGGTGATTCTCGCTAGTTCTAGAGCACATTTAGAGCACATGCAGGTTTCTGTTGCTTGAATGTGGTAATTCTAGAAGTACCTTTAGGGGGGAAGTAAGACTTGCTCTCCGCTTTGTGTGGCCAGTCAACAACCAGATGACCGAAGCGCCGAAAACTGCTTGTGATTTCATCTGTGGGAAAGATGAGATCATGACAATCAGACAGAGAGCAGCAGGAACTGTTGCAGATCCCGTTTCATAAAGATACATAATGATTTTAACCGTTAAGAAGGGTGATCCCTGATCACTAAGCAAACCCTGGTATATGTCTGCAAGTTTACTGATATAGAAATTTTCCCCAAATTCTCCTCCGAATGACAGTAAATTATCGTCTCTCATCAGCAGCAGCCATTTTGTCTGCAGATCTGCACCCGATGGAGGTTTTAGATTAGATGCGTCTCAATGCTGTTATCAGTGGCCTTATAAAATGGTTATTACATGTACATTACTGGCAATGCGTTATTGTTAAACATACAGTATCTAATCTAATCTAATCTAATATAACTAGTTGTACAAACACAATGCATTCCGGCTTTCAACCTATAGATGGAGTACAATAATAGAGTATATGTAATTTTAGAATTATTCTAATATTATTTAGTATATCCTGTATTTCTTACATCTAGGCAGAATGAAAAGAACTGGGAACAAATGAGGGGTCTTGTGATTCTACAAACAATACAAAAACCTTTTCCCGCCCAATTTTGCTTTGATGTTTTTCAGTGGTGTTAATCAGGCTGTACTGAAAGCAACTGCTTGTTTGAATGAACAGACAGTGCAACCTTCTTGGCACAACAAAGAATTATGTCTTTTTCACCCCAAAATAGTGCTTATCCCCTGCTAACAGCAATATATCAATATTCACTATTAGCCAAAAGCTTTTGACTTGTATCTGCATCTTTTAAGTGTTCACACTTCGATTGATGCAAGTGAGCAAAGCGAAAAGGGAAATCGAAAATGCAAACTGTAATGCAAGATTTGCAATTGCATTTGGATTATTTCACAATTTATGCGTCCACATATTGAAAATGCAACTGAAAATACAATTTGCAAGTAGTATTTCAATATAGTCCAGAAAATCCTTCCACTGTACGTCACATATAATTAAAAAAATTATTAGAGATGCACCAATTGCAAATTTCTTGGCCGATTCCGATTTCCGGTTTTTCAGTAGGTGTGACCTGCCGATTCCGATTTTTGCCGATTCCGATTTTTTTTTTAAAGAACTGTCATAAAACCATATGA
>JAUCNO010000500.1:1143302-1159270 GCA_032353835.1 Enteromius viviparus | reverse complement strand
AGTGTCCCCCCTCACATATACTAATGTGCCACAAACAGGAAGTTAATAATATCACCAACCATTCCCATTTTATTAAGGTGTCTCCATATAAATGGCACTTCTATAATATTTTAGGCTAATAAGTAAGTACACAGGTGGTAGTATTAGGACAAAAACCAGAGTACCTTGTTTGTTTGTGGAGCAAAAAAAAATGTTTGCAAAATGTATGTGTATTGCGTATATATTTATTATGTATATATAAATACACACATATCCATGTATATACATATATATATATATATATATATAACAAATATATGTGTTTTTTAAATATATTTAATATAAATATACACATGTAAATATTTTTCAAGATATATACTGTATGAGCGTGTATTTATATATAAGACATAAATATACATATTACACACAAATATATTAAGCAAACAAAAACGTTTATGTGGATTCAGTTAATCACTATTAATCATTTAACAGCACTATGTATAGGTCTATTTTAGTTTGTATTTTTTGGTACATCCAACAATACGCTTTATTCAAATTTCAAAGGATATAAAATTATGAAATTACACAAAATTTCCTCAAATCCTACTTAAGGGGGTTTAAGACACTGTACAAGTTAGTTCTTTTGATTAAAATATACGAAATTTAACTACATTTTAATTTTATGGAGCTCTTCACGAGACTGCGATGATATGTTTCAAAAGTCACTATCATCTCATCTATCTATTGAATCAACGATACAGATAACCTCAACCCCAACAAATCTAACCTGTGCGTGGGCATCTGAATCAGAGTGACTGGTGTAATCGCCCGTATGCGTGTGTTTCTTGCATGGCCGGGCTTTGCCTTGCTGTACAAGTAAGAAGATTTAAAGCTTTGCATCTAACACTGCACACAGTGGGAACAACACACACACTCTTTATCCCACAACACAAGCCAAAAACACACACGAATGCACACCAACCAGTGACAAGCAGACAAACACATTTTCATTATCAGCATGTGTTGTCACTGCATTGTGTGCACAACTCTCCCCAAATAAGTGTCCCACCCATCTCTGTAATGTCTTTGTGTGTAATTGGGTAATGGCCCGAGTGTGTGTGTGGGTGAGACCGTGTGCACATACAATCTTGTTGAGTGTTTAAGGGATAGTGAAAGATAATTGCCGTTGATGGTGTCTAGACACTGGAAAGATGCAGCAAGAAGTAAATCACACAGTAAACCTGCTGCTGGTTTGATGTATATATGGTGTAATGGTAGACATGTTTCAACCAGTAGAGTCATTGCTATACTGCTTCACTGCTATACTGCTTTAGGCTGGTTAATCATAGGAAAGACAAAAGAAGCAAAGAGCCCCAAACAGTAGAAGCTATGGTGATAATCAAGAGTATGTTTACTTACTACAGTGACCACCAGCTACTATTATATTCTTCAACTCAATGTCAGAGAAGGATATATCAATAGCCTCTTTCAAACCTAAATACAGACTTCACTGGAAAATTACCGGTAAATATAAACAGGACCTTTTTAAAAATACCGAAAAATGTACGATTTTTCGTTCTGGCAATTTACCGGTATGAGAAGTTGTAACATTAACAGTAAATCAAAGACTATAGAATACTCAAGACTCGTGTAGTTTTGAATGGTGGAAAATGCAACGCTTAACATGGCTGATTAATCACAGGAAGCCCCGCCTTCTGAATAAAATATTATTAAAATCGGTATTTTGTAAAGTCAGCGCATTAACGCATCTGCCGTTGGAAGTTTGGGTTGCTATAGAAACGTTAAGCATTCTGCGACTTGAACCTAGGACTGTGCAAGCGCACCGACTGATCTTGCCTGAGAAATAAGCTTGAAATAAGAAATTCAGAAAGCGCTGACGTATGATCTATTCTGGGCCAATCCAGACCCGTTTTAATGCAGATGACTGTAGATATGATGTCTTACACATGTCATATACGTGTAGGTTTGAAACTGCATATACCTTTTTCATGTTTACAAACACAACACTGGAAGGCTAAGCCGTTTAGAGGTCATTTCTGGTTAATGATGTCACAGAAGTTACTGATCGATGTGTGAATGGTGCTTTACCTTCAAAAAGATGGAACGCCGCTGCTTGTGTGAACAGCTTATTTTTTAATTTACAGGTAATTTTACAGCAATTTACTGGTATTATTGTGTAAAAGGGGCAAATAGGGTAGATAGGATGTAGTACAGATATGGGTTTTAGATGTACATTCGAATCCAGGCAGCATTTCTCAACTTTCAGAAGCAACCGTAGGTTTTTATTCATATGCATTCACAGCTGTGTGTTCATTGGCTGCTTAGCAACGACCTCAGCTTTGGATTATATATTCATAAGAATCAGATCTATTAATTTCTCATTTTAGGTTTTACTGATTTGTGCTGGATATTTTTTGTTTTTGCACTGATGCCAGATTGATCATGTGCTTGCTACCCCATCTCACGAAAGTGTGTATAAAAAATTAAAAATGAACTTTTTATGCTACATGATAGATATGATTAGGGTTGTGGGGTAGAAGAGTATCACATGTACATGAAAACTGCATATTATATGCACTATTTGTACTACTTATTTATTTTATTTATTTATTTTCATTAGACCAGACTCTTTACTTGATATGATACCAGACTCTTATCTTTTGGTTTGTGTCATCAAGCTCCAATGCAAAAGCGAAAATAATTAAATGAAATGAAGAAAACCTTCAGTAATCATAATATGCTGATTTGCTACATAAGAAACTGTTCTGATTATTATCAATGTTGAACGCAGTTCGTATAGCTTGTGGATGCTTTTCAGTATTATTTAAATAAAGTTCAAAAGAGCAGAATTTATCTTGAAACGGAAATGTCTTTACTGTAACGTTAGATCAGTTTAATGCATCCTTGCTAAAGTTATCTTACCAAAATGATAACATACATTTTCCATGACATAAACGTACTCATAGTATTATCTTGCTCACACCTCTCACACACGATTCTGGACTCTTGAATAAAGGGTGTCTCCAGCTTAGCCCTAATATCATGCTAACAGAAATTCACTCTTAACAGCTGTTACACCAGCATGACTTCACATGTATGGATATCACTGTGACATATAGGGCCACTCCTGAAGTCATGTGACCGCCCCCCCTCCGCCTCTACCCCACCCCCACAAGACTAGACACACACAGACACCGAGGCCTACCACACTTCACCAGCACCAGATACTAAGATATTGCATCTCCAGCGACGCAATATCAAATGCATTTCATTCATAACGCATCTCGAACCTTTTTCTGTAAGGAACAGATGCTAGAATGCTACACTTCCGTATCCTGAGAGTCTTTTTGACCACTTCATCGAGTTAACTTGTTCATAAGAGTCTTTAATTAGCAAATCGGATAATATATTATGTTTATTGTTGCATGCAGAAGACTCTGTTGCTTTTGTATTTTCTTCTTATATGAACTGCAAATGCACAACATTGATTTCTGTGTGTGTGTGCGCTAAATTTTTTTTGCTAATGTAGATTGAGTAATGATGCAGCAAACACTCCCATACATGCAATATATTATAAAAAAAGCAAAGGAACAGTAACATTCACCGTAATGCTTGTGCAAACTGCAGATTACAGTAATAACAGCTTTTTCTAAAACTGCCCCAGTTTAGCAGGGTGTTGACATCTCCGGCCTCTAAGCTCTCAATAGGAGATTTCACTGAACGCCCCAGAGGTCAAGACATCCCTGGAATGTCACGTGAAGCCCTTGAGCAATATTACCGCAGCTCATGCTTGATGTCCCCGTGTCCGCTTTCAGAAAAAAACAAACTGGCTGTGATATTTTGTAAACATACTTCTATTTTCCGCAATATGCAGCGTGCAAACCAGCTACAGTTGCACAAAAACCAGCGTAAAGCTGAACTTCATCTGACCTTGCATTTCCACTGTGACATCTCTTTCTTGAGTCGCTAACTACCACCAGTTAGGACACAACACCAAATTGCATTAAAAATCACTTATTATGTGATTATAACTGCCATTCATCAGGGTATTATACTACAGTTTTTAACATTTACTGCTGCATCATGTATAGCCACTGTTTTCTCATACTGCTGTTAGTACGGATTTTAAAATCTTTTTGAAGGACAGCTCTTAAGCTCACCAAAGCTGCATTTAATCATGAATATATTTTGTACATATCCTGTCATAAATATGTTCAAACATTGTTTTTGATTAATAACATTAGTAGTATGCATTGCCAAGACTTTCATTTGGACAACTTTAAACGGTTTTCTCAATATTTTTGTGCACCATCAGATTCCAGATTTTCAAATAAATGAACATTGTCCAATCCTTACAAATCTTACATCATGGAAAACATTTTTTTTTTTTAACTTCAGATGATTTAGATGATGTAAAAATCTCAAATTCAAAACAATGGCGCTCATGACAGGTTTTGTGGTCCAGGATCCCATATTCAGAACATACTAATACTAATTTAAATCCTGCTAAGCAGTGCGTCCTGCGTAGTACGCAGTAAGTTAGTAATGCTGGCTTGTCGTGACGCACTGACAGGCCGCATTTGTATGCAACTCACAGACGTCACAATGGCTTCATTGAGCGCTGCATTATGACGCAACAGAAGCCGTTTCAAGGCCGCGATTGCGTCACAATGACAGCTGTCTTCATCTTTAGTATTCTACAAAGGCCTTTAATAAGCATGTAGTTATTTTCTCAATAAACGGGTTATGTGTTATGTTTGATTGACCGGGTTCTCTCACCTGGTGGTGGTTGTAGTTGTTCCTCTGCTGCAGAAAGGCGCCCTGCTGCGGGGGTATCTGCGGGCTGACCGGGGACCGGCGGCTCTGCGGCGGCGCGTTGATCTGCGGGGAGAAGGGGCTGCTGAAGCCCTGCACCGGGCACGGGTTCGCCGAGAAGCTCTGGAAGAAGCCGGGGTTGATAGAGGAGGGGATGCCGGGGTAGAAGTTGTCAGGCTCGGTGGTGGGGATCGGGTTTATTGCGTTAGCGGCATTGGAGACGGGCGGAGGCGGGGAGCTGGTCTGCACGGACCACGGCGTCCCGAAAGCGGGCAGGGAGGGGGAAACCGAGCCGCCGCCGCCGCCAGGGCTCTGCATCTCCGGGAACGCAGCTGCCGCGAGCATGTTACTGCCGCCGGTGCCGTTGTTGATGTGGTGCGCGCTGGGGGACTCCATCTGGGGCTTCACCTTGGACGATGGCGCATCGGTGTCCAGGCCCGTGGAGGAGGAGGAAGAGGAGTACGGCTGCTGCTGCTGCTGCGTTGGTGGCGGCGGCGGCTCAGTCTGCTGATGTATGTTCCGGTCGCGCTGAAGGTCACCGGCTGTCTGTGAGTGACCTACAGCGGAGAAGCGGCTCAGGTCGCTGTCGGCGGCGCTGCTCTGCTCGCTGTTGGACTGAGAAGCTGTCAGCCCCGCAGGCTCATCCTGCATGTTGCGCTGATGTGACGGGAAAAGAGGGGACACCAGAGGCGAGCTGCTGGGGCGCACCGGAGACGCGCTGGGATAGGGTGTGAATGCGCCTCCGCCGAACCGTGTGGAGCTGCTGCTGATGTTCGCTGTCTGCAACAAACCGAACCCGTAATCACCCATTTAACTGCGTCAAAACAGCGCAGCTCTCCTATTCCCAGGCCTGCTCAAGAACAATAAGAGAGGCACTGTGTCCTGTAACTTCCTAAGCCTGTTTGGAGCAAGAGAGGAGGAGCTTTCGGTCGCCTTTTTACGCGCTGTAAATATTGTTCGCGGATTTAATTGTCTGCGGCTTTTTTTGGCCGTTCTAGCCGTCCGACCGACCGCGCATCCCCCTCCTCGCGTTACCGGCGGATCTGATCTGCTGCTGCGGCAGAGGATTAAAACTCCTGCATGCGCGTCACCGCCGCGTCATAGCGCCCGCCTCCCTCACAGCCGCAGAGAGAGCCGCAATGTGCGCGTCGCTCATTCATTATTCAGGAGGTGCAGCAGAGCATGTCGGAAATATGGCAGCTGCTCGGTCAAACGCTTGTTCGGGTGTATTCCAGCTTTTTCACCTTTAGCCTTTATAATCTGCCGAGGTTATACTCATGCATCATGCGTTGCTGCAGTAAACCAGTAATAAACGGCGTACTGTGCTGGGTAACCAGACGGAATTATGACCGTTCACATATCATATTACACGACAGACCTTCGGTGTCTGATAAAGCATTTGAGTTATGTTAGCGCATGGCATTGGAGCATATAAGCGTGTAGCACAGTCCACAGTATGCAGTATACAATCTGCCATATTATTCTGTTTATAAGTATTTAGTAGTCTTTATTCTATAGTACGTAGGCTACATAGTGTATTCTATGTAGTATACAGTCTAGATTATACTCTAGCATAGCGCTTATATCATGTTTAAAGTAGTGTATTATACAGTGTGTGTAATCGTTTACTATGCAACATATTGTGTAGTGTATACTTAATTGTGCTGTGAACACAATATAGTGCAGTAAATACTATGCAGTATACTATACAGGCTAGATTATACCATAATATTTAGTACACAGTAAATATAGTTCTATGTGGTGCACTATATCTTATCCACTTTATTATATATATTGTTTAGTGTATACTAAGTGTAGTATATTCTTTATGTTACTTTATGTTTTGATTTACACCATACTGTTAAGTAAACATTAAGTTGTATGCATGCCTTAGTTATACATGTTGTATACTTATTGTAGTAAATGCACATAATGTACTAAACAGTGTAGGTTATTCAGTAGTATTTAGTACAATGTAGTACGCAATCAAGATCACAATACAGTAGGAAGCAGTATAGTATTGTGTATTCAGTGTAGTACACTATTTACTGTGTAATTGTTTATTTTGATCATGTAGTAGTGTATACTATGTTGTGTAGTTTAGGACACAGTGTTACACAGCAGACCTTCAGTGCATTATAAAACATTTAGAAGTTAGTGCATGGCAGTGGAGCATATGTAGTACAATATATAGTACATTATGCAGGGTATTCTATACAATGTATAGAATTAAATAGTATTTAAAAGTCTTTATTATATAATACATATAGTATTCTGTACTCTTTGTATATTCTATTTAATGTACTATGTAGTCTAGATTATACTGTAGCATTCAGTATATAGTAAGTATTGGAGTATATCATGTAAAGTGTGTTATATAGACAGCAGTCATTTATTATAGTGTAGTGTATACTTAATTGTGTTAGGAACATTTTATAGTGCAGTAAATCCTTTATGAAGTACTAGAGCACAGTCTAGAGCAGTGGATTTCAAACCTGTCCTGGAAGCATCCTGCTCCGCACATTTTGTGTTTCTTTCTTATCAGATGCACCCAGCTCGGGTCTTGCAGTGTCTACTAGGGAGCCGATGAGTTGAATCAGGTGTGTTTGATAAGAAAGACATACTAAATGTGCAGGGCAGGGGTGCCTCCAGGATAGGTTTGAAAACCACTGGTCTACAGTATACCATATATTTAGTGCGGAGTGAGAGTAGTATATACTATGTAGTGTACTATATATATCCACTTTATGATTTAATATATTATGTAAGGTATATGTATTTGTGTTATATACAGAGTAAATTCGAATGTAATCTAATGTAATATACAGTCAAATTATACTCATTCAGTACACAGTATAATGTAGTGCACTATTTTATATCTGCTTTAATATGTAATGTATAGTGTAGTGTATACTTAGTGTCATGTATTCTATATAATGTACCAAACAGTGTAGATAATACTGCAGTGTTTAGTACCCAGTATGTTGTGTAGTATATACTATTAAGAGCACTTTATAGTATGCAGTAGTTTATTATTAAAACATTGTATAGTGTGTACTTAGTATACTACATCAAATAGAAAATACAACATTGCTATCCAGAGTGTACTGTTAAAGTCAGTAAATGTATTAGTATAGTAGGCTATATTCAATTTAGTTCACTATATAGTATATAATTGTTTATTATTATAGTGTAGTAGTATATACTATGTTGTGTAGTATATTATTTTATATATTATTGCAATATGCAGTATGGTTGCCGTGATTTTGCAAAGTTATTAACCTACCCCAAACCAAACCCTAATCAAAATGTATTCCTAAAATCATTGGGAAAAGATAGCTGATTAACAAGGGTGTATAGAAACACATAACCCTGATCATGAGCCTACAATAGATGTTTCCTGAAAAAGTATCCCTCAAATCTGATTGGTTGATTGGAATGTTGTTCCAGAACATCTTATACCAAGTCTTTAATTGATCCTGGGACAACACTGAGATTAGCCAACCGATTTTGAAGAGCCAGTATATAGTTTTAGTGATCTAAATCAGCAAAATCAAAGTGTGCTATGTAGTATACAATCTAAGTATACAAAGTCTGGATTATGTTGAGGTGTTCTGAATATCGTAGTATAGTGTAGCTTTATCAATGAGCTTAGTAGTCTGTGTCGTTCATACTGTGCTGTTTAGTATATTACTTAATGTAAAAGACATAATCTGCTTTATAAAGAAGCATTCAGTATTTGAAATAGTTTAATATATTAAAAAAGGGTAGTTTATTCTAAATAGAGTAATATATAATCAAGTAGTGTATGCTACCATGTATGGTGTTTTGAAACGATCCTCTCTAGTGCACATTGATAAATTGCGTGCATTGTGAGGTCTGTTGTATTTAGTTTAGTACATGGTGTACACAGTGAAGTATTCATTATATCCTTAAGTGGAATACATAGTACAAGAAAAAATATTTTATACAGATTACTTCACATAAACAAAAAATATTTTTAGAAACACATAAACCTGTGTTGTATAATTATTTAGTACCATGGTATAATGCCACAGTACTCCATCTAATACAATCATGGTACGGCATCACCAAGGTACTTTTTTGTAGGAGTGTATTGTTTATATTATAGTTACAGAATATAGTTTAGAAGTGCATACTTCAGTATGTACTGCTGTCTGTATAATACGAGCGAACAGAGATAATGACCCTGCGTTGTGCATCCTCAGTGAACAGTGACGCTGGATTCTAAAAATATCTCATTAAAATGCACCGGGGTGTCAAGGAGATTAATTCCCTATGCATGCTTAAACAGCATCCTCATGCTTCTAACGAGGGGACATTATTCTGTCCCACCAGTCTTTGTCCACCTTTTAAAGGATGTGATCCCATTTGACAGCTGGTCATGTTTGTACCTCCCACGTCAAATGTGGCATTTGTTTTAACCACTTCAGCCCCTCTCATGCTGGGCTCTGATCAATAATGAAAGCTTTTACAGGATGTGTATGAAGGGGGTTGTCTACTACTAAGCGCAATTAATTATAGCTATATTGCCATCAATATAAGCACAACGGTCCCTGTCATAATTCCCATAAATGTCTCATTCCACCATTGATTCAATCACGGTCCAGCAACAATAAGGACAGATTAATCATACAATCATTGATCTAAGCCCATCAGAGCTTTGCCTCCATGCACAATTGATCAAAGTCTACTCACTTTTCCCATTTGCATCCCCGCTGCATGCAGCATCGTTACTCCTCAAGTTTTAAAAGACACATGATGTAATTTGCCTGATGGGCTTCGATCACTGTGTGTTTGGTCTAAAGGGAGCATCAAACCGTGCATGCTGCCTTTATTAGGGGTTATTACTGACTGAATGGTGATGGCAGATAAACTGTTGAAATATCCAGGACTAGCAGCTGACAACCTGTAATTGTCCTTTTTTGAAAGCCATTTCCATCAAGAACAGAGAGATAGATGATTGTATTTGAATGGAGACACAGATAGATGAGATATGGGAAACAGAGCTAGTCAGAAATGGGATTGTGGGATACGGGGGTAGAGAGAAAGAGTCAGTGATACGGTGAACAGACATTGTAGGCAATCTAATTTGCTGATTACCAGTGTATAGATTTCAACCTACAACTAAATAGCAGCTGGCCTTCTAAGTGTGTGTGTAAGAGAACCGACCTAATAAACATCCACTAGCAGACTCTTATCTGGATCCATGAAATCCTTCTTCAAACGTATGACAGCAAATGTTTTAGAAATGCGTTAAAGCCAAAACATACATCTTCCAGTGATCTATGCAATGCATTTAGGCTGCTCATCTTTTAGACAAAGAGTGACAGAACTAGATGGCGAATGCCAGGGTGTTGATTAGCTGTGTTTTTAGCATATAGCATGTCATTGCTAGCACTGGCTTGCAGTGTGAATAATTTTATAGTTTACTCTTCATTACAGTTTATTCTTCCAGTCATTAAACTATAGTATAATAGATTATTTTGTCATTGCAAAATAAGATCATATGATTTGAGGTGTCTGTACCATGGTTTATTAGGTGGTTAAATCTGGTGCTGCGTTCAAGTGCTATAGGGAATTTCCTGCTTCTTTGTAAGACATTGAAATGAAATGAGGTGACAGTATAATGACAGTATTTTGATTTTTGGGTGAACTAACCCTTCAACAAAGATGAAATCGAGGTCTTAGTCTTAGTTTAAGCCAAATGTCTGATTCATATGACACACAAAAGTGGAAATAACACTCTGTTAGAATTACAGTATACAGTATTTCCAGGAGATGTTTTTTCTAACGTTCTCTTTGGAAACAATGATGCCGTGGCATTGAACCCCTCACAAAAGAAGAAAGTCATTGTGTTTAACTGTGACGATGAGTGCTTATCAGGATAAACTTAATGTTGTATTTTCAAAAGTATTTAAAATATTTAAACCTTTAAAACAGATTCTAAAGAGTTTCATCTGTTATTCTGGCAACATTTCCACGCCACCAAGAAGTGACGCTGAACGAATCAAACTATGATTGGTTGTTTGACATGACGAACAGTCTCAGGGGCGGGCCATCATGTCATAAAATGGTATGATTAGGATTATATCTATCATCCTATATAGCTATCATTACAGCTAGAAACAAAGCTTCTCCATGTCTTCGGTTAATAATGTTTTGTTTAAGTTTAAGCAAAAGAAATAAGGAATTTATACTGACTGCTAAAGATAATCGATTAAAAGAGGAAATTTTACAAGCTGATAACAGCAGAGATGACACAGCATATTCCCTTGAGGCCTAACACACACACACACACTTTGTCATCACTTGTATCCTCTTGAGATCTTGCCTTTGCGTTCCCCTTCCTCCATGTTCCTCTTCAGCTGTTGGGTCCATAAACAAGGACCCCTCCTCCTGCTCTTGTTGCCCAGATGGGGCAGCTCTCCTAGTTTAAGGGCAGGTGTGGCAGCCCTGGCCGGTGCTGAGCAATCATTGGCTGTGATTAGTGTGTGTGATTTCTGGGTGGGGTTGAGTGTGTGTCTGCGGTGGTGGTGGGGTGGTTATAATAGGGCAAGCTGCCAGCTGCTGTCCCTTTCTCAATGTATAGCATTCTTAAACAGGATGGGGGGTTGCATATGTGTGTGTGTCTTTCTAAGTGTGTCAGCTGCCACTGAACTAAATGTGACACCTCAATCTGATGATGAGTACATACTATGGCTGCGTTCCAAAACCTGGCGCGCCGTCTACACAGGCACCTACCAAAATGAAACCTTACAGGTGACTAATTTGGAGCTGTGCTACAGCATATAGAACGCTTTACATACGACACTTCAGTTTGATGTTAGCATGTTGCTAAGCTAACAACAGGGCTTTCTAAAGCTGTGGTCACATTTACTGTTCTGTGCGTTTTTGTCTAAATCCAGTCACGAGAGTTCAGAAATTTCAACAAAATTACAACGATTCCGCAACAGGTTCAGTTAATTGCGTTGACTGACAGAAAGCTGACTGGTTTGAAAGTGGTTTCTGTGTGAGCTGTGGTTCATTTGTAAGTACATTATTTGCTTACAAAATTTCCAGAAATGTTGCTAGTGTGAACACACCTTTATAATAAATAAAAATATAAGGCAAATAATCTGTTCTTAATGTAGCAAGTTTCCTGACAACAATTTCACTTCCGCTATCTTGCATATTTTTTATTCCACTTAGTTGCAGCAATGCATTCTGGGATTCTCTTGTCTACAAACATGCCATGTTGCCTTCATTTATTTATTTATTTTTTTATGCCACAATTACACTGCAGGTCTTGACGCCCAATTTCGATTTGTTGACTATATCTCATTTTATTTTATTTATTAAGATGATTAGCTTACACCTTAAAATTGAAGTATACTTACTTAAAGAGGGTTGCCAGGTCTGCTCAACAAAATCTTCCTAATTGCTAATCAAATCCAGCCCAATCGCATTTGTTCTGCAGGGTTTTCCCCTCTGTTCCAGGGGGAGGGGCAGATAACTTTAACCCACAGACTAAAAAACAACCACAGCAACGGTGTAAGAGCCCAGTTCCACAGGAAATCCATGGACTTGGAAACACTTCCTGGAAACATGTTTTATTTGCTTTTTCAATGACTTACTGTACGACTCATCCACATATTAACATGGGAATTTCCAATCTGTCCGCTTACGTGGGATTCATATCTGGTTTATTTCCACACGTAAATAAGGCCTGAAACCAATGTGAGAAAGTGATTTTTCATATCCAATCAGAAATGGGTCACTTGAAGCAATTAATGTCAATGTGAATTTGGAAGGTAAAAACTTAGCTGACTGTTGCTTACAGTGCTGTTGGACATACTTGTGCTGCCTAAGTGGGCAGGTCACTTGGTTTTGGGCAGCACTTCCCATGAGGGGGGAACACTTGGTGTCAGTTTGCATAATTGTTGTGCGATGCAAAGCTATATTTAGATTGACGTAGTCTTGTCTACCAGACGGTCTATTTTCAGATATCTAAAAAGATCTCTGTCTCACAGCGACTGAACATGCAGTGAAGACCAAATGCAAATGTTTATATTGACGCTGTTGATGACATTGAGATCAGAAAAGATCAAATTAAGTTATGCATCTGGGTTTAAACGCATGAGTTGATGATAATTGACTGAATGCAGGCAGAGTAAATGGTACGTTTAATTCATGCAAATAAAAACATGGCTGTGATGGATAGAAGTACAGCCTGTTGTGCAGTTCTAGTCATAGGTCATGTCTTAGTTTAAGCCTTTAGATGAATTTTGTAGGAATAGGCTACATTATTATTATTAATTTTTTTTTTTTGTCAAACCTTGGACCTAGCGGTACAAGTACTTTTATTCTTTGCAGCTTTAATTTGCATCAGTGTAGTACGTCTGCCCAGTCTAAAGTTCAGTAAGATTGAGACCCCCAAGAGTCTTAAGAAGTATTGAAAGGACCACTTACTCTCTCTATCTCTCACACACACACACACACACACAATTGCACCTACAAACATCTAATAGCATTAGCAGTGTGTTTCTGAGGCTCTTTAAGAAGCAGCTGGATCAGTGTAAGGGTGAGGAGTGTAATCAATGTACAACACAATGGTTCATTTTCCTCTTTTAAACAACTGAAACAAATTCTGAACAAAACAAATGGCCTTTTGTTTGAATCCTGGTCCTGTAAAACCAGCAAGGTCACAAAATCTGCAGCTCTAAACCTTAGGTGAAGGTATTATGATAAAATTCTCATTTCATGTTTTTATGACTACAGCATTCGCATCAGTGTTAAGTGTTTTTCACTAAACTAATGATTAATTTGGGCACTTGGTGGTGTTTGTTGAGTCAAGCATTGCTAATACAATTGCTTATAATTAGTGTGAGTGGTTTGAACTTTTTTTTGGAATAACAAATCATCAAATTTGTTATTGCATAAGGCCAAATAAGTTTAATTGGTTTAATCACCTGTACACCCTAATGACATGTACAATTGCTGACATTGTTTACAAGTTAATGCCATCAAACACAAGACGCAGTTCATGTGATCCACTCACTTCACAAACATATATAAAAAGACTTTGCATTTTTTTCACTTGAAATATCAAAGTGGCATTTATTGATTAAGCTTGTTAACCGGCACTTGAAACCAATAGTAATTTTATTGGAAAAAGCATATTGGTTTTGCACTTTTTTGTTGATATGAAATGTACCCAGGGTTATAGAATGAGCCAAATATTCCATCATCCATCAGACATTTTACATGTTCTGATGTGTTCAAGTCAGTTATGACGTGTCCTTCTGAAGCAATGTTTCTTTTCAGGTCAACCTCACAAATTCATATTTTACACCACTTTTTATGATCCAGACAATTTCCAATAGAGCCAAAGAAAACTATGCGATGTGACTGAAATGATCTGGTAGCTGAACCCATAACCTTGTTTATACATTGATGCATTAAGAAGCTTTTATCTAAACTGACTTGAATTTCTTTTAAAGTGTACATTTCTACCAGTCTTTTGCGTTCCCTGGAAATCAAACCCATAACCTTTGCATTTTAAGCTATTTTATTATGACACAGACGAACAGACATTTACAGATATAATTAAGTCAAAATCCCTGTTTGTTTTTCTTAGAAATGCATATTATGAATGGAAAATGGACTGTGAGTGGTGTGTTACATTGACATGAAGTGTTAGGTTAGGGTGTGTCTCTGAGGTGTGTCTGTATGAGAAAGGGTGTGCTTGTGTGGGGTGTGTGTTGAGGTGGTGAGGGGTTAGGGTTTGGTCTCCTTATCTTCTTGACCTGTTTTTAAACCCGTCAATGAAGCAATCTGTTCTGAGGATTAGGACTAAGTCACACGCTTATGCACTGCACACTCAGAGGAAGATACACTCAAGTGTTGTTGTGTGAGGTATGCTTGCATGAGTACTGTATGTGATGTGTTTGGCAGGGTTTATTTATTAATGCTGTTTGCCTGACTATTAGTTTTGCACATTGAGCAATGCAAAAAAAGAGTAGTGCACTTAATTGTATCTAAAATTGGAAGAATTTAGAGTCCTCATATACCGCTCAACAGAAAATCCATAACCAGACCATCTGAACCGCTCTGAAGGTTTACAGAGAGATCACAGCATGATCTTCAATATTTGAGGAGGGTGAGGGGGCCTGACCCGTGAGAGAAAGTGTGAGGAAGAGGGGGATGGTAACGAGAGGAAGACAAGGTCACCTTGTCATACAGCTGAAAGGGAAATTCAAACATTAGCTCTTGTAGTTCAAAATGACTAAATTCATGAGAAAGACAGAAAGAGATGTTCAGCAGAATGTCTAGGTTGCTTTTTTTTAAATACAATGAGAGTGAATGCAGACTTGGGCTGTTGAAACATTGCATATAAACACATCACATTTTTTTATTTTGCAGTAGATTGTATTTTAAATAAATTGAACTTTGTGTTCTTCAGAGAATCCTGAAAGATGCATCAAGATTAAAAAAAAAAGATAATGAAAAATGATTGAGCCACAAATCAACAAATTAGAATAATCTCTTAAAGATAATGTGACCTTGAGTAATGATAAAGAAAATTCAGCTTCTGCTCACACATGGAAGAAATTATATTTGAAATCATCAAAGCAAACCCGCCCCTACCCCAAAAGGGTCTTGCCCCTTTGATAGCTCCGCCCCACACATACGTAGCTTAAAGGAACACTCCACTTTTTTTGGAAATAGGCTAATTTTCCAACATCCCTAGAATAATACAGATGTGTTTTACCGTTTTTGAATCCATTCAGCCGATCACCGGGTCTGGTGGTCTCAAAATTAGCATAGCTTAGCATAAATCATTGAATCCGATGAGACCTAGCGTTGCGCTATAAAATGACTAAAGTGTTTTGATATTTTTAAATTTATTTAAACCTATTTAAAACTTGATTCTTCCGTAGTCGCATCGTGTACTAAGACTGGCTTGTGATTTTCTAGGCTGATATGACTAAGAACTATTCTCTCATTCTGGCGTACTAATTATGGAATTTTGCTGCCGTACCATGAGTGAAGCAGACGCAGTGATATTACGGCGGAATGAGAGAATAGTTCCTAGTCATATCACCCTAGAAAATCCACAACTTTGCATTTTCCGCCAGTCTTAGTACAAA
>JAUCNO010000500.1:1113048-1143202 GCA_032353835.1 Enteromius viviparus | reverse complement strand
AAAGGGTCTGAATACTTACGACCATGTGATATTTCAGTTTTTCTTTTTTAATAAATCTGCAAAAATGTCAACAATTCCGTGTTTTTCTGTCAATATGGGGTGCTGTGTGTTCATTAACGAAGAAACAAAAAGAACTTAAATTATTTTAGCAAATGGCTGCAATATAATAAAGAGTGAAAAAATTAAGGGGGTCTTAATACGTTACGTACACACTGTAAGTGATAGAAGTGGTGTTCTGGTTATTTTTTAAAACATGAAGGAGGCAATACAGTATTTTTTTTAATCACTTACACAAACTGTGGCTCTACACAAAACATGCATACAACATCCACATCATTACATATCTTTCAGAACTATGTTACCTCATAAAAGTGGTATTTTTGCAATTTGCATAATTCTACACACAGATATGATCAGCCATATACATGCCAAACTACACACCGATATGACAAATGTACAGTGTTGGGGGTAACGCTCAGTGGATGATTTGGATAGTCTTTGCCTTGTGATTTTGTCATTAAATTCTTGCGAATGGATTTGACTGCCTCTGCCCTCATTACTGACAGCAATACAAGTAACGCAAGTTACTTAATAATATTATCATAACGCATTACTTTTTAATTATAACTTTACATACTTTTTTTTTTTAAAAAGTAACGCCGGTTGCGGTTGTTTTTTTAATTTATTGACTGACAAGTCTCCTGACATGTTGGGAGAAATCAGAAATACAGAGCATTGTGTGAGGTGTGTGAATACAGTGTAGATCTAGATTAAATGTGAATGTGCATTCATTCATCCCACTCTCAAAAAACAGATTTAGTATTCAACAAAATGAATAAAAGTAAACTTTGCAAACCTGCAAAGCTTAAATTACATACATTTATTTAATACCATTTTATTAACCCTTGTCTTTGCTGCTGACCTTTGATGATCCAGTTCAGCCACACTTACAAGCAAAAACTAACTATTGTGCTTCATTGGGTTTTTGTTTTTTTTTGCTGAAGATTATCGAATTTCCTTCTCCTTTAGTCTACTTTACAGATGTGAATTTACTTTTCACGGGTTTATGGTTGATGAGGTTTATGGGTAACACTTTAGAATAGCGGATGGTTATAAGTCATCTATAAGTGATTAGTTAATGATGAAATGTTCATCTACAAAACATTCACAAATGATTAATAAGTGATAATTATGTTCAGTTAATTAATTTACAAGTCTAATAATCACTTATTAATCATTAGTGAATGTTTTGTAGATGAACATTTCATGTGCGTGCTTGCTTGCAATTGCTTAATAAGCAATTATAAACATAAAATATTTTATTAGTTAATATTTATGGATATTAATGCTATTTGATATTTAGTATGTGATATAATTAAAAAATATAATAAAATATTCCAGTCATTGATCATAAGCTGAGAATGAAGAGTGTGTCTGTATGGTCCGAGGACAGTAATCAGCTGACACTCTTCTTGTGTTTTTTTAGGAAGTGCTTATAATGAAGCTCTCCTGATGACTGGGTTCCTCACCCACTGATTCTCATGATCAGGTGCTGCAATATAAACCTCATTATTATCCCACAAAAACTGAAGAAAGTATGCTTACAATAATAATATAAACAATAGACTCAGCTCCAGACACCAGAGCTACTTGGTAATGTCATACCTGTTTGGATTTTATGTTTGACCAACACACCACCATGGTCTTCCTCCAGTCGATGATGATGAAGTTCATACACCACCATCTCATATGGACAGAAACATTTGCCCACCACCATTATCTATGGAAAGAGAGACTCACACATGGTTGTTCCAGGAAAGGGACAAAGGTTTCATTGGCTTCATGTAGCAGGACATAAAAGATTACGTCATCAGTCAATGCCCATGCGTAAAAAAAAACTATTCACTGTTCCTGAAAAGGCACCAATGGGTTTAATCACAACTATCTGCCACTTGAACATGAGACAATCGGACACGGAATCAATGAAAACAAGAAACGACACCACATGAACAGTCAGCCATTGGAGAACGAAGTGATGAGGAAAGTTATGCATCTCATGCATATGAAAGAAAGATCAGTCCCACAATGAAACACAGACACACAGTCATCTTTGATAAGAAGCACAAGAGTTTTACCCAGTACGCCACAGGTTGATGCTGATAACTGTGAGACATATGAGCAGCACCTTTGTGACGTCAGAACCAGCCCAAGAGCCAGCTAGCCCTGTTACCATCTGTAGAATCACAGGAACTAGTGGATGACTGCACAGCTAGTAGATGTGATGAGGAAACTGACCTGATAGCACAGCAGCAGCCAGCGAATGAGGAAGATGTCACCCTGCGCAGGTCTACCAAAGGAAGTGTTCATACACGATCAGATGGACCTACCCACATACCAGTAGATTGGAGACATACTTCACAACACTACCCAGTGCCAGCAGCATGAGCGTTCTAAAATGAGTAATATTTCACATTCTAAAACATAAACACACAAATAGCATGAACAACAATCTAATAGACAAACTAATCATCTTCTGTGACAACTGTAATAAATACATGTACGGAGACATCTCTAAAAGAAGGGGAGAGTGTAATGGGTTGAGAAAATGCCATTTATGAGATTACTGTAAAAGAAACAGTGACCCCCATATACTGTATGTGTATTTGTGTGTACCTGTTTATGTTTATTATTTATTTATTTTTTGACAACATGAGCACTTTTCTAGTTAAGGTAAACAATGTGTCTTTGTGGCATTACAACACCATTGCCAATACATGGTGCATCGAGCGCTCATGGAAGACGCAAGACATTTACCTTCCCCATGGTTACCGGGCTCAGTTATTGGATTGGATTCAACACATGTACAAGTGCAATGCAACAAAATGAGACCCCTCTGTTCATACATAAACATTTGGGGAGGGAAGACGGGTCAGAGAAAATAAGAAAAACATACATAAGGGAAAAATGAGGGATACCTCGGCATCAAGCACATAAAAACACATAATCACAATACTGCAACAGAGGAGGGAGGGATATGAGGAAGTGTTCCTCTCGTGTTTTTCACAGTTTATTCACCGGTCCACAGTGCCTCACGCCTGTGTATCCTCTGCTGCTGGCCCAGATATCCCCTAGGTCTGTAACACCTAAATCAAGGTGTCTCTTTCATCTGCCTTATTTTTTTAAATTTAGATTTTATGTTTTTAAAGAAGTCTCTTCTGCTCAACAAGCTTGCATTTATTTGATCCAGTGATTTAAATACATTATGAAATATATTCCGGTGATTTCACAGCTGAAAAAAAAAAAAAATTAAATATTTTGATATAGACATAGCTTTTGATATAGTTATTGGTATAGTGTATAACGTTACAAAAGCTTTTATTTCAGATATTTTGAATCAAATAAATGCAGGCATGGTAAACAGAAAACAATACTGTTAAAAAACTTTTGATTAATGGTGTACATTAAAATAATATGAAAAGGAAAAGGCAGCTTGCAATATCAAGCAGCATAACAAGTTATTTCGACATCGCAGCACTTGTGTTAAAAATAAGGTGGATGCAGATAATTCAGTAATGGTTGATTAATAATAAAACTGGATTGTATGTTTCAAGAAGAGATCCAAAATGAGTGAACAGCAGTGGCAGCTAGAGGGCGACAGAGTCCTGTCAAACTCACAGAAACCGCCACACATCCCTGCTACTGATCATGCTGCTGAGGTCCAGCTTGTTCTGATTAGCAGGTAAAAGTGGTCCATATGTATATGTCCTTCCTCGTGTTGTAAACATCACAAATCAACAGCAGAAAAGGTTATTGTCCAAGCCTTTGTTGAAAAGATGTGTTGTCAACATTTTAGACGCACTCTTACATTAAAAACATGCACAAACAGTGTCAGCAACAGGAACAATGAATAGATCTGTGTGTGTGTACTGTGTGGAAAAGACTGAGATGATCAGTTTCTTTAATTTACTATATGTGGCATATACAGTGTATATAAAATGTATATGGCATACGTTTGAATGTATAGTGCCCTAGTGTTTCTCAGTCTTTTCCCATGGGCGCACTTTCCAATTGTTTACAATCTGTGTCATTGGCTGCATGTAAAAGATGTTTACTCTTTTCTGCAGATGTGCAGATGTGTGTATTCAGCCGATGTCTAGTTGATTGTAGTGTGTTATGCCTTTTCACACACATCTGTTTTCGGGAAAACACTAAGTTCTTTGACAACAGGCAGAATACACTAGTGAACCCAGTGACCCTGAGTCAGCAGTTTAAAGTAGTCGACTTCAGTGCAGCGCCTCGATAATTCACTGAAAATTATGAAAAATTATTACAGATTAATAAAATAAGAAGCTGTGGTTCACAGTGAATATAAGAGCTAAGGGGCGTTGCTAGGAATGATGCGAAGTGGAGCACTTATTCTGTAGGTTTCACAAAATAAAACAGAGCAAATAAAGTGTAATCATACTGAAATATTATTCGTCTCTTTTGGAGGTATCATGCATTGTTTTAGCTGTTTCAACAAAAACATTCAATATCAGGGAAGATTTAAGACTGTTGACTTTGCAGTGAAAACACATATTGATACATGACAGATGTGTCACCCACTGATTCATTTGAGCCGTTAATGCCTGAATGCCGTTTGTGGTCATATACTGTATATGTGGTCTGTAGACAGCCAGGCAACTCACAGAGTTATAGATCCATCTCTGCCATTACCACACACATTTTATCAGTAACGCTGTGCATGTGTGTGTGTATTCAGTTAATGAGTCACAGAGACTGAGAGCTTCATTCATGTTTAAATCGGCAATCCCTGCAGAGATCAGACATCACAGACACGCAACTGTCTGATTGGATAATGAGATCAAACCCTGCTCTGATTGGATAATGACACAGAGTAAGCCATCTCTGCAGCATCTGGATCCAATCGAGTCTTCTTCTTCTTCTTCCACTTTAAATCCCGTTCTGCCTCTTTTCCTTCTCGTCCCCTCAGGAGAGAGTTTGTTTGCGAGAGAGAAGTTAATTTTAGAAATGTTCCATTTATATCAACAAAGACGAGAAAGATGTGTTTGTTAATATTGTTCTTGTATCATATTGACATAAAATACAAAGAGAAAGAAAATATATTCCATTTGTTGTAGTGCATTTAACTTTACGTTAAGGTTTCCCAAACTGGTTTGTGAATGAACTAAATGAATGAATAAAAAATAACACACTTACTAAAATTATGAATGATGTAAATAGTGTAAATAATATGTAATCCATAAAAAAGTAACTGTAGTCTGATTACAAGTATTTTAAAATATCATTTCATCTAATTTCAAACCAGATGACATGCTTTTAGCATGTTATAATGCGATTGCTTATGTTTCCACATAAGTTGTGAATTACATGTGTTTCCATTATTAGTTCATGCATCGCACTCTCCTCAACAAGTCAACTTCAAGTCTCATTGGTATGAGTTTAGGTAGCTAATAACCTCAGTGCGGGTGGTAAGGAAAACCAGTGAGGGTGAGGTCAGAGGTCATGCATTGTGTCAGTCAGAACAGGAAAAGGAAACAGTAAACATCCTGAACTGTTTACCGATGGGCTTGTTGTCATGGTGAAAGTGTCTATGAGGTTAATGACTAGAACGTGTGTGTGTGTGTGTGTGTGTGTGACATCTCATTCAAGAGCAGCATTCCAGAGCTAGAGGAGTGCTTCACGATTAGACTCTGTGTGTGTGTGTGTGTGTGTGTGTGTGTGTGTGTAATAACACTCTCTTCAACATGTCTCTGTTTTCCGTCTCCAGCATCTCTTCTATCAATTTATCGCCGTGAATCGTCTTCCACTTGCTGCTGAGTCTTCCTGCAGCATTCTGGTATCTCCAGCTGAAGAGATATCAGAGCACACATGAGCACGTGTCCTGCTGCACAATGTCTGTACAGGGAGATTCGTGTTGATAAAGCGTATTCTTCATGTTCTGTTCACAATCAGAAAGACCCAGAGGTGCTTGTAATAGCTCATCTAAAGCTGAGCTACCACGTCAGTGCTCCTGCTTCATAACTTCATAAAGTCTGTAAAAAAATACATTGTTCTTATGTTTCACGGGTGGTTTGCTTGTATTTTTAAATGTGCTTTGCATTGTGTTGAGTTTTTTTTAATTTGATGTGATTAAATTGAAATCCTCTAAACTTAAATATTACATTTGGGCATGCAAAGCATTTTTGCTTTAACTTAATTGCATGCTATTTGTATTTACATGAGAATGTAATTTAAAAATTATATTAAATGCAATTTGTTACAACATTTATTTATTATTATTTATTTATTTGAACATCTTAATATATATATATATATGTCATAAAGAGCACAGGTATATTTGTAGCAATAGCCAAAAATACATTGCATAGGTTAAAACGACCAATGTTTCTTTGATGCCAAAAAGTCATTAGGATATTAAATAAAGATCATGTTCCATGAAGATTTTTAGTAAACTTCTTAACGTAAATATACAAAACTTTTTGATAAGTAATGCATTGCTAAAGATTTAATTTGCAATTAAATTACAGATTGTAGTTATATCTTAGCCACATATTTCATGATTTCTATGCTAACAAACATGCATCAATGAAAGCCTATTTAATCAGCTTTCAGATGATGCACAGTATGAATCTCAATATTAATACAAATAATTTTAAAAAGACCCTTA
The DNA here is from genome assembly GCA_032353835.1 of Enteromius viviparus. Lineage (NCBI taxonomy): Eukaryota > Metazoa > Chordata > Actinopteri > Cypriniformes > Cyprinidae > Enteromius > Enteromius viviparus. Next base: position 1,136,511 of record JAUCNO010000500.1, on the reverse strand, counting down.
TGACTGGTTTTGTGGTCCAGGGTCACATATTTATGTATACAAAACAAGTCATGTATTTAAATACATTTGTAATTAGCTACACATATTTATAATATCACATGACATAACAATATTTGTTTAATTGACATGCATCAAAATAAGAGTACGTAAAAGCACAAAGAAATATAATTAAAATGATTTAAGTGCTTGTAAATGTGAATTTAAGTGCTCTTAGATGTATTAAAACAGTCAGGAAAGTGCCTCATATTTCATTATTATATCATCTGCAATTTTAACTATATATATTTTTAGATCATAAGTGCATATTCAATACACAAAAGCTCCCTTTTTCACATGCACAGGATTTTGCTAGGGCCAAACTGGGCCCAGATGTAAATGGACAATCACCTTTCTGAAAATGTGCACATGAAGTCAATCTTCACAGAATCACAGGAAAAGCTACAAAACCACTAGATGGTGATATTGCACTTAGTCTCCTGTCTGAAACACAGCTCTCGCTCTCGTTTAGAGTCAAATGTGAACGTCTGAAAACAATCGTTTTGTCACACTCTATGAGATTGAAACGAGATTTCCCCTGATCTAATCAGAGGAGCATTAAGAGCTGAGATTTAACTCTCTCATCCCATCTGAAGCCTTCAGACACTCATTCAGTAGTAAATGACCATTCATCACTGAGAGCATTTGTTAAAGCTGCTGTTATCTTTCATAAATATTTACTTCCCCTGGTTAAAACCTCCCCTTCACACCTCCAATAGATGCGGGTCACAGAGACAGCAATGGAGAGAATGCCCGCTGTAAACTGCCTAACAAAAGAAACAAACCGTGCCTGCGCTCTTCAAACAAACCCCGCAATTGTGTGTGTGTTGGTAATCACAAGCTATTCAAGTATGCAAATACTGCAAGTACAAAAAGAAGGACGGGAAGCATCGTGGGATTTTTTTTCAGCGTGACACAGTCTTCAGGAGATGCGTGACTACCTGCCGGATGAGAGACAGATGCCTTACTGTAAACTATCCTGTGTGTGAAGAAACAAAAACACTCCTTCTGAGGCTTGACTGTGAACTTTTTTGAGATGCATAAGTGCAATTCAATAATGCATGAGAGTTACAACACAAACTGAATTTCGGAGGAAAACTCTATTCAGAAACAGGCACTGCAGTTTATTCAGCTTGTACTTATTTGATATTCAATGTCATTTTTGATCAGAATTGTTTTCACATTTCTGTAGTACTTTTGACCAGTGAAATGATGCCATGACTACTGTCTAGAGAGACAGGCTGCTGGGTTTTGAAACATTTGTAAACATTTATAAAGAGATCAAATCATGATTTCTTCTTGTCCAAATTAGTCTGTGTATTTTTTCCATCATGTATTAATGTGCAATAAAAATATTTTATAGTACTTTTCTTCTGGCGACACTTTATGCGTTTTATTTATAAAAACCCTACTTACAATTAATTTTTTTTTTTAGAAAAATGTGTGTCCGTAAAGCCTGCGTCAACTCTGTTACCATACTATAGCTTCCCTTTAAATTGGTGAAATTATCTGTCAGAATTGTGGAAGTTACAGGAAATGATGTCACTTTCAATCACTGAAAAGTACCTGCGCTGTCTCTGAGAAAACAGAATTTATTACTGATCTCACACGGGATTATTTAAAGCTCTTTTAATCATGTTTTCATTTACTGACAGCAAGTGGAGCTTTTTGAAAAACTTTAATATAACTGTCAACTCTGTTACACACTCCGTTACTCTACCTCGCTGACACCAAATGTAGTTTTAACTGTATTTGACCTTACCTGCTTTTGTGAAAAAAGAAAAAAAAAACATATTCAAAGTACCATGTATTTGGATTTACGTTATGAGAATGTATAATCTGATTGAAAATTTTGAATGTATAATGATACATTTAGCAAATGTAGTTAATTTAATTTAAAGCAACTTTATAAGGTTTTTGGTCGTGATGCCACCGGAGCTTGTTGACTGTTGACTCGTGTAGGAGCGTGTGTTTGTGCGCTGTGTCAGATGAGTGGGCTGGTCTTCAGAGAGAGACACTTCACAGCAGTCTGACTCTCACTTCACTCTCAGTCTCTTCAGAGGAGAACAGCAGGAGAACAACTCAGGATACCCACTAAGACAAGGCACCAACTTTGGGACGGGAGAAACAGAGCCAGAGCGAAGGAATCTAACTTCAGCGCACTTTCTCCAACAAACTCCCTGCGTTTCCATCTTGTGTTCTTTGACAAGTTTGCGCTGCTGGAAGACAACAAACACGGCCAAATAACATTTCTATCAAGACACTTTCGCTCTGGAGTGATCTAGCCCAAAAGAACAAGGTAAGGAACTTCGCGTAAAATTTAGATGTTTTAGGTATTGTGTTGACAATAGGTTTTAGTTTCCCGTGGCAAACGCGCGCGGGACGCGATGCCTTTCAAACCTACCAGGATCATTTGCACTATTTTGAGACATTTCTCAGAGGTACCTGCCTTTGCATTTCCTAAATGCTTTCAAGCCTCATGAAAGAGTTGAAACACTTCTGCAGTCACGGGGAAGCGGAGCGGGACTCCCCGCGCTCTTTGAACCTTCTGCCAGAACAAGAGCGACGGGGTTTTGCGGTCTGCAAACTCCTGGAAGTGAAAGATTTCAAACATCTTCCTATCAAGCCCGAGCTCGCAGGCTCTTTTAATGTTCGTCTGGATCTCAGAGGAGGTGTGATGGGAGTTTTTGGACATTGTGTTGGAGACGCGGTTCCCATTTGCTCCCATCCGCCAGACGCAATTCATCACAACTCGTCCTCGCCCTCTCAATTGTGCGTCTGTTATTCAGTCTTTCAAAGTGTTAAAAGACTCCGTCTCCGCTGAAGGCAAATGCAGATAGGGAGTTTTTCTTTTAATGTCTGCTTGGTAGGAACTTCTACAAACAGTAATGCATAAAAGCACCTGCAAGATGCGGTTTTTGGCCCGTGCTGCACGACTGCTTTTGAATCATTTGACAGGAACCCCTTATTGCACAGGTCTTTGCGTTTTTCTTTGTTTTAAGAAGTGAGAAGATCGGTATTATATAAATAAGCAGTTTTTTGGGAAATCATTTAGACTGGAGTGCTCAATTTAAGTTTCATGTGGACTAGTTTTAACGTTATTCCCAAAATACAAACAACCATATTCTACTTTGTTTATGAATATGAAGTGATATAAGAAATTTTACATTTGATGATTATTTAGTTGTCAGCACTGATAGCTTATAAAAATAAAGCTTAATTAAAAACTAAAATGGAAAAGAAAAATCACAAGCTGTGCAGTTTAATGTGTTTAATTAATAAAAAAAAAATGCATGATGAATAAACAATGTATGATAATTAAAGTCACTCTTTAAAAGTATATCATGTGACTTGCTTGAAATTTCAGATCAGCTACCCATCTGTAGCATGCAGCGAGAGCTCGCTCCAATTTGCATCCTTTTCTTTTGGAATTTGAATAGTAAATTGTGTGGATTTTTTAATCTCTCCGATGGGATTGTGAGGATTAGTCTCCTATCAGACACAAACAACTGAGAAGTGGATTGCTGGCTACCTGATGTGGTTCCTGGTGAGAGTGATATTTTTCTCCGGGCTGGGAGACGTAATGAAAGGCAGACTCAGAATGAGGGAATTTGAATAACTGTATTTAGCGGCGAGGCCAAGCTGCACTGCCTCCCATCCTCTCTTGGAAAGAATGAAACAGGAACAAAAGTCTAAGAACGGGAAGGTCTGTGTTGCATAGCGTATCTAAACCCTTATTTGCATATGAAAACTCTGGCAGCGAAAGAATTCCGCCACTGTTGCAATAGCCATTTGTGTGTCCGACGGAGTGACAGTCCGATGCGGAGATACAGTCGTCCTCACGCTGGTCTTTGTGGGGTCTGACGTGACTGTGTGTCATGTCCTGTTGAGGAGAACCAGGGATTTAATCGCAGCTTTTCGAACTTTTTGTGACCCCCTGCTCTTTCATTTCCATATCTGTTTGTTCGCAAAGCTTCAGAGCTCAAATTCAGTGTCATTCGGTGAGTCCTGCAGGCGAAACACGCAAACAACGTCTCTCACATCAGATCATTTTCATTCTCGGTAGGTAGATGATAAATAAACCGCAGTGACTTCTTTATTTCCCAGCATGCCCGTTTATGCGCTTCCTTAGATATGGGTGGGGTGAGGAGGACTAATTGTCCCTGGAGTCCGTGAATATCTGGGAGATCTCAAATTCTTCTCACAAAGACAGCAATGAAGTGAACATCAGTCAGGGGCCTTCCCATTCAATGGGCTGTTTGTGTGGCGCTTGGAGAAAGTGGCCCCTGCACCCTCAGCACAGCTGCTGAAGGACATTCCCAAACGTTGTCCTAATTGGTAGTCCCGAGATAAAGACCTGTGCGAGGACACTACTGAGTAGGTTTGACTTTATTAATAATCTTGAAATCTTGAAAGACGTTATACTTCACAGCTACTCTGTGTCTATCTCAAATGTGCTTCGGAAACACAAAAAATCTTCAAAGATTTTACTCAACAAATGCCGTTCTGGGCCCTTGCCAAAGTAAACAAGCAGCAGACAGCCAAGTGTCCACGGTTGAAGTGCTGAACTTCAGCTCTCAAAACCGGCCTCTAACAATTAGTCATTGTGCCGTTTGGCTGTTCAAGAGCACCAGCGCAGCTCAGGATTGGCATAAAGACACGGCCAAAGTACATGTCAAGCACTTCGGCTCTAAAGTGCTGATCTCATTTATAAAAAATCATAACATTTGAAGTGAGAAGGACACATAGTGGCTGTTTCCGTACATGCTCATGGACTTTCAATACAAACCAAATACCACATAATGAGGTAATTGAGACACAGCTGATACTGCCGTGAATGTTTAACACAGCTCCTGGAGGGACAGGGTTTAATTCTGAACTTGTGCCTGTCGCTGTATCTGAAGCCATCCCCTTTAATTCCAGTCCTTAAGGGACTAACCCTAAGTTTTTTTCTAACACTGTGATTAGCTTGTTTGGGGTGTTTCACGAGAGTTAAACTCATCAGGACACTGGCCTTAGAGCACTGCCACAGTATTCCATACAATACTCCTCTAATGCAGTCTTTCCCAACCATGTTCTTGAAGCCCCCCCCCAACACAGCAGTTTGCATGTGCCCTTAATCAAACACACCTGATACAACTCTTCAGCTCATTAGTAGAGACTCCAAGACCTGAAATGGGTGCGTTAGACAAAGAAGATGTGCAAAATGTTGCAAGGCTCCAAGAATATGGTTGGGAAGTACTGAATAAGGGAATGAGAACAAATGAGTGATTTTGGACCAGTCCACCGGAAATTCTGAAAATGGCAAGATTAATTAATTTGCATGATGCACATAAAGAGTTTCTCTAGTTATTATTCATTAAGTCTACATAGGTCATACATTCATTGTGGAGGTGCGTTATTGGATTGAATGACTACAGTCAATAATATCCAGACAACACTACTAATGGCTGTCCCCTCGAATAGTGCACTACATCAGCGGTCCCCAACCATGCTCCTGGAGACACCTCACATTAATCAAACACACCTGATTCAGGTCATCGTCTCATTAGCAGAGACCCTAAGACCTGAAATGAGTGTGTGGGAGAAAGGAGACATGCAAAATGTGCTGTGTTGGCGGGCTTCAGGAGCACGGTTGTGAACAACTGCACTACATTATAGTATAATATGTGATTTCGGATACAACCTGGAAGTTTCCATGAATCCTAAAAGCCTTGATTTGCAGGTAAAGGTGTGTTTAATTAGAATTGAAGCTAAACTTTGCAGGACAGTGTCCCTCCAGGAGCAGGATTGGACATGTTGCAAATCGTGAAAACTAATCTATAATAGAGACTTCCTATTAATATCATATTTGACTGGGTTGTACCAATAAATAAATTGGATCGTTGGCTCGTTGGTGTACCAGGACAGAGACTGTCAGGATAAATGGACTAACCACTGACTCTTGGCAGATCTGCACTGAATAAAACTGCTCTACAAAATCCAACATTGTCCCCATTGTGTTCCACTGTTGAGTTTAGTTTCATTCCCCCTGTCTTTAGCTTCTCAGCTCTGGCTCTGTATGTATGCATGACGTGAGGAGCCCAGGGGACGGAGCTCACAGTAAATGTCTGTTCAGAGGTTTCGGGAAGCGCTGACAGAAGCTGAGGGAAACTAACCCATTCTCCAGTTTCAGGGCGTCGTGCCTCTGTTGAAACAGAATCTGAAATGTGTCCCTTATCTCGGTGGAAATGAAGGCTTTTGCAGCTCCGGTGTGATATAGGAGAGTTCACATATGTGACACTGAGCTCCATAGGGAGGAGAGTCAGTATGAAGGCAGCATGTGTGTGTGTAAATGTGCCGTCATACATGTTTAAAAAGCGAGTGAGACAGAAGTGACAACCCCACACAGGTTAGCGCGGTAATGATGCCTCTCCGCTGCTTGTGGCCCGGGCCGCTGCGGTTTGATTGACAGGTGGTAGCTGCTCTGGTGCGATGTGTGTTTTCACCCTGTCAGTAGTGCTGCTTTTCATGCACGGTACATGTGCTACTCATCTGTGTGTGTGTGTGTGTATCCATTTCTAAGCCTGTTAGTCCCTGTCTCACCTTGGTGAATTGCATGTTAACACTTCCTGTGGCAATTAATCAGCCTACTATTAGACTGATTGAATAATTTAACGACAGGCTGATAGAATTATCTCCTCCTATTTGTTGATCTATCAGACTTTTCTTTTCTCTAGACTCCCAGTGGAGACGAATGGTTATTTTATCTGATTTGGATAAACATATTTCCAAGAGAATGACATTTCTCTCTCTAGAGAGATAATTCGAAGAATTGTAACCAAAGGAAATTGTGTGTTATCCAGAGTGGAATGCAGCCAGATGTTTCTGAAACACCTGACACAAGATTCTTGAAAGGCATCTGTGTTGCAGAATTATCTCTAATGGCTCTTTAGATCGTAGAGCGATTATCAGGGAGGTTAAAACGAGGTAAATTACTTAAAGTTACAGAGTAAGCTGTTTAAATAGCACCGTCGCGTCGCTGTTTTTACTCGCACGTGTTTAGGAGCATTTTGAGGACGATAATTCAAACATTACAGCTTGTTGCGTTCAAAGGGTTGAAGCTGTTTAACATTATGAACTTGACTCTACGACCTTCCCGCAACACACTCTCTCCCGAAACCACTTCAAGGTCCAATCCTTCACACATCTCAGATTTGTACATGGTGCATAAGTGATCCAGGACCCGAATGAACCCGTTTCCGTCACAGGAAAGAAAAAAGAAGGTTTGGTAAAAACAAATGAATGCAGAAAAAAAATAAAAAGGAGCAAAACAAAGTTGACACGATTGCGGCCGACTCTGCCTTCAAATTATCCTTCCCCAAATTACGATCAGATATTCTCCCCAGCTCTAATTAAACATTAGCTTTTATTTGTTCCAGATGGGGCTTTGTTTTGAAGTTTTATTTTAGAAAGAGAACTGCTTTCTGCTCTGGGAAACACAACTGCATCCAAACCTGATGCTGAGTTGCAGAGGAAACCCATGTTCCCTTGTTTCTTTGCTTTCTTGTCTTGGTTGTAAATTGGAATTAGTGGCAAATGTTCTCAACCACATCCAAAGAGATACAGTATTATAATTCTTACCCAAGGATAATATTTAAAAGGTCTTCCCAGTCACAGTCTACACTTTTATTTTCCCAGTTCACTTCAGAGATCTCCAGTGAACGCTGAATTAACCTACTGTAGGCTGAATTTGTAAATGTAAATATAATGTTAAATCACTAATCTGGATTAAAGGATATATGTGCATGTCACACCACTTGTGAACAATACCAGATACATACTCCCAGAATACTTTTTTTTCCAGCAAACTCAAGGAAGCTGGGAAAATCAGGTTGACCACAACCCAAAGTGTTCGAGATGCGTCCTCAAAGTATCCAGCATAAGTCCCCATATACTTATTTAACAACACAAGACGAGTCCTTAAGAGAAAGCATCACATCTCTGTGTGAGAATATCCTATTACACCATCAGCACAAGAGAAAGCAGTCCTCTCTTGTTGTGGGAGACAGAGGAGAGGAAATGTAATGCATGATAAAAGCAGGGCTTTGTGTGCAAATGCAGTTAAGTACATTTTGTGATTGGCCGAAGAGAAAAGCCCAAGTGTAACGGAGGGGGAAGTGATAATGCGCAACTTTTAAAAGAATGGCAAGAGGAAGGCACGTAAAATAAAGAGAAACAATGGATGAAAGCGGAAGAGGAGAAAGAGAGAGGACCATCTGAGCCTGGCAAATAAAGCGTGAGGTCAAGAAAAGTGGGAATAAAGGCAGCAGGAGGGGAGGGATTCCTGGAGAGGTCATTAAGAGGACAAGCACTCACTTGCTGTTAATGACAGTGGAGTATCGCTCTAATCTGCCATCATTAGCCTGATTATATCAGGGGGACTGGGCTTTGCCTTCAGCTCCAATCAATGGCACCAAATCAATAGAAAAAGGATATCATGTGATCCCCGCAAAGCCAAATCCAGCCTGGAGTGTAGCCCAATACAGCCAGACTCAGGACAGCACAGATCAACCAAGTTCAGCTTTTTCTAAGCGGTCTCATAACAGTCTAATTCAGAACAGTATACATGCCCCTATTCCAGCTCAATCACATCTGTACAGTCTTACCCACTACAGAACAACGAAAGCCAGTTAAGCACTACATGTGACAAGTCTGAGTTTTCCTGAAAGAAAAATACGAAGCAGACAAAATGCTTTTTTATTTTGCAAATCATCATATAATCATCACATCAGAATGATTTATGAAAGATCACGCAGAAGACTGGAGCAATGATGCTGAAAGTTCAGCTTTGATCACAGATATAAGCTTAAATATATGACAATAGAAAACAGATATTTTAAATTGTAATAATATTTTACATTTTTACTCTTTTTACTGTGTATTTAATCAAATAAATGAGCTTTGGTGGGTGAAGAAGAAACTTTTTTTTAGAAGTCCTATCGAACATACTTTTGAACATTAATTTGTTGTAAAGGCTAATTTTCACATTTTTAACCAAAGTAGTAATAGTAGTAGTAATAATAATAAAAATAAACCATACTGTTTATCATTTACTTCAAAATAAAATAAAAAGTTGAAATGACAGATGCAGCAGATCAGTGAGAAAGGAAATCTGTGTAGTTACAAGCAGGTGTTTAACACCAACCAGACATGGATATTTTTGTACTGTGAGCTCGGACACTACACGAGCATTAGACAGTGATTAGTGAGGAGTGTTTGTGTGTGTCTTCAGTGAGCAGATGTGTGCATCTGTGAGTGCCTGGATGTTCTCATGAGCTGCTGAATGTTGTTTGCGTGCAGTATCAACCGCCACATACCCGACTTTTACCCCAGCTGTGCCACCTCTTGAGTTAAAAAACAGCAGACCTTCAAAGGTGGTCAGTGAGTTGAATTCTTCATCCCGAATCTCCAGTAGTTTGGTTTGTTTGTTGTAGCGTGATGGAGCAATCCTGGCATTTAGCTAAATGTTAAGATGAACTTGCTGTTCTTTTAGAATTTAAAAAGGACATCATGGAATGATTTAACAGTCCAGAGCTTTCATTGGAACAGTCATTAAGGTCTACTAAAGGTTCAACTGTCTTTAATTTGTATTGATTCTCCAGCTTTAAAGACTGCATGCAATCAAATCAAATCAAATCAAATCAAATCAAATTTGAGTTTAGTTACTTCAACTTAGGTCATTAGATGATTAACGCACTTCAAAATTCACTTTCAGCAGATAAGCATATTTAGACACAAATATTGATTGCTAAACAAATTGTTGTCCAATCAAATGCTTTCTTCTGTGTCTCCTCCCCCAACAAGTCTAGAGGCTATAACGAGAACTATCGTTTAGATTCTTTGAGACCAGTCAAGTCTAAACCAGAAATATAATATAACAATTATATTTTAATGAAGCAGTATCATTCCAGATAAATACAAATAATATAACATTGGCAGTCAATCTGAATCAAGCCAATAACCAAAATGTGTGTGCTTTTAACAAACGGCATTATTGTGTTTTAATGTGGATGTGAATATAGCTGGTGTGAAAGAAAGGAAAGAAGACTGAGCTCATGAAAGTGTTTCAGTGGGTTTTTAAGAATTAAATTCCATTCTCCTGTTCAGTCACTGTCTCTCTCTCTCTCTCTTTAGGATGATGTGGATGTGTGGATGTTATGGTTTGGTGTTGCTGGTCGTGGGGGTGATGGGACAGAAACTGCCCACGCGTGATGAAGGCCTCTTTCAGATGCAGATCCGGGATAAAGCTCTGTTTCACGACTCTTCTGTCTTGCCAGACGGAGCTGAGATCAGCGGATACCTGTTCAGAGATACACCGAAAAGGTGGGACCATGCATCACACAAACATTAGCTCACTTTTCTTTACGAATAGACAGTTACATAAAGATGAATAAAACTAGTGTATATTAACACAAACATGAATGAATAAATAAATAAATAAATGTTTACATTCGGAAATTTTTGAGTTCAATTTTTAATTAAAAAAACTTTGAGGAGAGTGCTTGCTTCCCCTCTATTTTCGATCTTCTGCGCTGCAGCATATCTTTTCAATTTTCAACAAAATTAGTTTGAACATCCTGGGATGGGAGGGTTATAATCACGTGCATTTGTGGAAGTGTATTTGTGTGAGGGAAGAAGAAATATGGGATCTATTAAAGCTGTAGTGCATCAGATGAGTGTGAGACATACATTATGAATGAGATGTTGGAGGCAACTGTTTGTGTGTGTTTGATGAAGCATTGTTTTGAGTAGCAGGTGCACTCAAATGGACTAATATCAACCGTGTTCTCCACTTCCGTCAAACTGATGCAAGGTCTCAGGAAAAGGCTGCAGGGTTATTTTAGCCGAGGATCCTGGATGAATTAATCACATACATACCACAGATGGTTGCAGGCTGGGCTATTCACAATTTAAAACGCTTTACAGTAACGACAAATATCCTCGTTTCCTGCTTGATGTCCACGCCAGCGATTCTGTCAATGGCGTGCCCTGCTAATGAACTGCAGTGTTCTCAAATATAGCTGATTACACTGAAGTCTAGCATACATCTGTCATAATTATTGAACGGAATGTGAGTCGAAAGGTGTTTCGGCTCACAAAAGGTCTGATTTAAAGCTCAGACTGTTTGGAATAGTAGTATCATGCTACTAATTTAGACATATATGTACAGTAGATATTTCATGCAATATCTAAACACATTTGTCAAAATGTGTAGCATACAACAGAGCACACTGCGCTGTATCCCACAGTATCCCTCTATTTCAAATTAGCCAATAATATTAAGCAGTATTCAGTGTATACTTGCACTAATTAATATTTCAGTATAGTATTAGAAGGAGGTTACAGCTAAAATACACCAGCTGTGTTTGGTGGGCCTTTTATAAGACATCTCCCATGTGCAACGGATTGTCAAAAGTATGCTAATTCATTGGCAACACAGTGCTAAAAACGCTAACAAAGCTAGCAGAAATATGTTGAGACAGCAAGGCTAATGTAGCAGCGCTGTGTTTGGGGAATATGATCCTAATTCGGTAGCGGTCTCCGAAAGGCCAGCTAGTTCTAATTTCAGTATATTGTGTCTTGGGACGTGCTTTAATATATCTCAAGTACTTTTAAAGACAAAACATGACTGCAATCAGGCAGGCTAAATTAGCCACCATTATGCGCAACCTTGCTAAAATAGCAGTCTTATACTTAGGGACCTGCACTTTTTTAGGCCCTAATGTGGAAAGTATTATTATACACCTTGTTATGTAACCTTCTATAGAATTTTATGCTAAGAAGTGCATCTAAAAAAAGAGCTAAAAATAATTGCCTGCAGATGGCTAGTTTTCACACAGTCATCAGATGTGATTCAGTCCAAGCAAAGAGCACATCTGTTATACAGCATACAACGAGTCAGGTTTAATTTCCTGTTTCTAATTTGTTGTCAGTTTTGCAGCACATGCTAACTTTCCTCGCTCTTGCAGGTACTATTTTGTGGTGGAGGAAGACAACACTCCTCTGTTGGTGACGGTGACACCTTGTGATGCTCCCCTTGAGTGGAGACTGACGTTGCAGGAGCTCCCGGAGGAACGCAGCGGGGAAGGATCAGGTATCGGAATTAAATCTTCTGATCAATGTTGCAACTCTGCAGTAATTTAAGACTTGTTTTCCATGTAAACATTCTAAACCATTATTAGAAAACCTGATCTTAGATCGGTGGAACAAGAGAACATCTCCCATAGTTATTCAATACGGTCTAATGATTAAAGTAGACAGTGGTATCTCCTTTCATTAATCTCCAAAGGATTAAACCTGTTAGGAAGGAAGTCATTCCTAAATTAAGAATCATTTTGATCCTATAGGATTAAGAATTCCAGAACTCTAGAGATTAAAGATTCTTTGCAATATTTTGGATCCAAAACCTAGTGAGCAGCCTTCATGGGCAGCATTTTAAGCTTGGAATGTAAGGCTTTTTTTTTAAATGTAAGTTAAAGCAGTGTGATGAATGATGAGACTAATTAATTATAAAAATATCTATTAGTCCTAATTTATACTTCATTTCATTCTATAACAGCAAATACCATTGCGTTTTATAACCCATGGTTTGTCAGCTCTGTTGAATAATCCAGAATATGCTGGTTATGTATGTTTTGAAGCATGGCTGCTGGTTTGAGCTGTTTATGCTGGTCATGTGCTGGTTACAAGCTAGTCCTGACCTAGAGCTAGTTGCTTAGGAGCAGCACATGACCAGATAAGAATCAGCTAAAACCAGCTCATGACCAGCTAAGAACCAACTTAAACCATCAAAACATGCCTAACCAGCATATGCTGTTTTTTTTTTTTTTAACATGCATTATGTTAAAAAATGTGTTATGTTGCATTATAAGGTTCCGTTTGAGTTAAGTGAGGTTGCCTATGCAGGGAATAGACAACAAATTGATTTTACCAAAAGTCAAAATGAATGTCCTACAGATACCCCCTTGGAAAGATTTATGCAAAAATAACTGGTTTTATTTGAAAAAGCAGCATGGCTGCAGGTAAATATGTGTTTTCTGTGAAGTACTGTGGAGCCTGTCCAGTGTGGGTCAGTGTTTTCCACCGTGGTCAATCATTAGCTCGGTTCTAGTGTGTTAGTGTGTATTTGTAAAGTGTGAATTTGGGCCCAGTGTTTAGCACACTTGGTGTGCTGATGGACTGCAGCTGAACATTTGCAGAGGTGATAGGCTGAAAGCAAGAATTAGAAAGAGTAAAATGGAGTGAATCTTGTATAGGGATATATGTGGGTAAATATCACAAAACCTGTTAAGAACATGACCCCAAAACGGGAAAAAAATGGACCTAGACATGCTTTCAATCACACAGCCGTAGAATTCCTCCCACTCTTCCCATCAACTGTAAGCAAAAAAAGGTTGTGACCGGCATTCGTCTTCAAAGCTTGTACTCTTGTTCTCCTTTTCATTTCTTCCCTTTTCCCATCACACTCTCTTTTTCCATCTGGACAGTATCTTAAAAAAGAAATCAATAAAGTTTCACAAAACACCCTTGTATTTCACTCCACACACATGGAGCAGCACAGCGGGTTTCAGTTGTGCGTGTCAGTGAAACCCAATGTATAGGACCGAAACGGGGCAGAAGCTGCTGTGTCAGAAGCACACTGTATTGTGCGAGCTTACATGAACACACAAGTGTCTCCTTGTGAGACGACAGGCTTCTCTGATCATCTCTGACTTTTTGTGCTATAATGACTCCCAGGCCTTGGGTTTCCTCCTTTCTCTTAGTCTGTGGCCCAATGTGGCTGTCCTGGCTGATGAAATGCAGAGCCCCCATCATTCACTGCGGTACAGTTGGGTTTAATGCAAAGGATTTAGATTTTTTTTACACACCGTGTAATGATCGTCCTGCTACACCGTGACTTGGCTGTGATTGGGAGATCCTGAAAGACAAATCAGTCACAGTTGATGATATCCGCCTTCAGACTCATTTCCTTGCCCACATACACATTCAGTCATTCACAGTTGCAATAACTCAAACACACATACACACACTTACTCTGATGGGACCGGACCTTAGGAAAGAACATTTCAAACGAGATCTCTTTAATATTTCATTTTTTTCAAGACAGCAATTGGATCAAACAGAAAGCGAATTATAACTTGAAGTAAATGAATGAAAACAGAAGTTTTGTGGCTTTTAGTCAATGTCTGTCTGCCAACGATATACCATTTTTAAGATCTTTTAGTTTCAGAAAAGAGAATTGTATCGTAATCATGTTGTGAACATGCGCGATTACTAAACCGCCGTACAGCACGATATTTTGCACGCTCACTATTCCCGCAGTATAATATTTAAACCAGCCACAACGCAGCGCACCTAAACAGAGCGAAGATAAGATGCCCGTCAAATGTTGTCATGAGTGTTTTCGGTAACTTGCAGTAAAGGAGAAATAAGCTGCGTTTTATCCCGTCAGTTTTCCACCGGATCCGCTTCCCCATCAGTTTCGCGTTTTGTGCATGTCGCACGATTCAAATGCTCCGCTCTCCATCCAAATTTAAAAGCTGTTGTCAGTTAATGAAGATTTGAAGAAAGAATTTGTGGCTAAATGGGACTTTTGTTATGTCAAACAACTTTTATGAACGCACCTTTTTTTACATACACGACACACACAGTATTTTTTTGACTTGTCATAGAGACATCTGTTCTAGAGACATTTTATTATACATTTACTAGGTGATTGTATTATTTTTTGCCTTATGTCGGTTTTAGAGATGTGTTACAGGTCTTTGATAAAGAGCTAATTTTCCTTTGGAAAAATGTTTCGAAATCGCAATATTGTCCAAGAACATTGTGATTGTTTTTTTTGTCCATATCGCATAGCTCTACTATCCATTTAAATTTATGACAACTGTTAATGCTTGTATACAAAGCAACTTTACGCTTCATACAACCTCTGTTTCTATCAGTCCTTGCATTCAATGGGAATTTAACCTATGCCCTTAGTGTTGCCTGTGCCATACCCTAAGTAAAAATGTATCAACAACAGTTTAAAAATAAATAAAAAAATCTGAAGTTCTGTGCAATACTTTTTTCTGGTTAATTGCAGGAACATGTAATAAATGAAAAGCAAACAAGGACATGGAAGCTTTTTTAATTTTTGTTATCTTTGAGATACAGGAGTCACAGTAAATAAATACTCATACACAAGTCTTTTCCCAATGTTTGTGGAATATATCCACTGGGAGTCTGTCTTTGAGTGCAATGCGTGTTCATTTAGTTCTCTGGCTGACAAACATAATATTATGCTTTCTCGCCCGGCTGAACGGAGAGGGCTTGGAAAGGAACTCAAGGAACAGCGAAGCCACAAGGCATCTCTGTGTAGCATAGAGTTTCCTGGGAAGGCAAAGTGAAAGTCACCCTCTGATCTGCAAGGTTGTTTGCATTCAAAACACAGCCTCCCTCAGACGAGTGGCTAAATGTCCACTGGAGCAGGTAGCTCCCTGGTACCTCACAAGGATTAACACATTAAACAATGCTCTTTCCGTTAAGATGGAAATTGCTGCTTCTTTTTTCCACTGCTGTTAATCGGGGTGTGGGAAGGAAGTGGAAAGTAAACAACTAGATGAGAGGATTTGGAGTGGTGAGAGAAATGCGTCATTATGTGGCAGTTAATGTTAAATTTCTCAGTCATTGATGTTCAGAGAAAGCCTAAGTGTGCACATCCATTTGTTCGGCAGTTTATGTGGCTTGTGTTTGTGTGTGGTTTAAACAAGTCATAATTCAAACTGTGCATCTCCAAACAGTCTTGCCCTCACAGAATGGGCCTTGTTTTTGATGTTTGTGGTTTGTTCTGTGGGGATGCTCATTTCCTCATCATCTTTTGATTCTATGTGCTTGTTGTCCAAGGTCTAATTTTGTGAATATCTCTGTGTCTTTTGCATCCTAGGTGAGCCAGAACCTCTTGAGCAGCAGAAACAGCAGGTCACGGCCAACGAGGGGACCGAACTCTTTACCTACAAAGGAAATGACGTTGAGTCGTTCATTGCCACCAGCTCCCCTTCGGGCTTGTACCAGCTGGAAATAATCTCCACTGAAAAGGACAGCAACTTCAAGATTTACTCTACCACAACTCCCGAGTCCGATCAGCCATACCCGGAGCTGCCTTACGACCCCAGGGTTGATGTTACCGCATTGGGTCGTACTACTGTCACACTGGCCTGGAAGCCCACTCCTACTGGCTCCATCATGGGCCAGCCGATCCAGTACTGTGTGGTTATTAACAAGGAGCACAACTTCAAGAGTTTATGTGCAGCGGAGGCCAAGATGAGCTTGGATGATGCCTTCATGATTGCTCCAAAACCCGGTCGGGATTTCAGCCCCTTTGACTTTGCTCATTTTGGTTTTGTCCCATCTGAGAATGATTTCAAGGATCGTTCCCTCAGCACCAACAGAGCTCTAAGCAACAAGATGAGTCGCACATATATCCCCAAGCCCAAAGTGGCAGACATACAGAAGATCTGCATAGGCAACAAGAATATTTTTACCGTGACGGATCTAAAGCCAGACATGCAGTATTACTTTGATGTGTTCGCCGTCAACACTGGCACCAACATGAGTACTGCATACGTCGGCACTTTTGCCCGCACCAAGGAAGAAGCCAAGCAGAAGACTGTGGAGCTCAAGGATGGGAAAGTTACTGATGTCTTCATTAAGAGGAAAGGTAGCAAATTCCTTCGTTTTGCCCCGGTCTCCTCTCACCAGCGCGTAACGCTCTTTGTCCATGCCTGTCTGGACGCAGTGCAAGTTCAGGTGCGGCGTGATGGGAAGCTTGTTCTCTCTCAGAATGTGGAGGGTGTCCGTCAGTTCCAGCTCAGAGGGAAGCCCAAAGCCAAGTACCTGATTCGTCTGCGAGGATCCCGCAAAGGTGCCTCCACCTTGAAGGTACTTGCCAGCACACGTGCCGGAGGCAAGCAACCTTTCCCTGCCCTACCCGAGGACACCCGCATGAAGGCTTTCGATAAGTTGCGTACCTGTTCCTCCGTAACCGTGGCTTGGCTTGGCACACAGGAGCGCAACAAATACTGTGTTTACAGACGCAAAGTTTCCGAAAGCTACGGCGAAGAGCATCGGCGCCGAGAGCAGAACCAGTGCGCTGGACCAGAGAGCCGACGCAAGTCTGAGAAAGTGCTTTGCAAGTACTTCCACAGCGCCAACCTGCAGAAGGCCGTCACTACCGAGACCATAACGGGCCTCGATGCGGGAAAGAGCTACCTCCTGGATGTTTATGTGGTGGGACACAGTGGCCACTCAGTCAAGTACCAGAGCAAACTGGTGAAAACAAGGAAGTACTGTTAAAAAACAGAGACTCCGAAGCACAGACTCTGCACAGAAGTAAATATATTATATATATAATGAGAAAAAAAGTTTATTTAACTCGAAGTGATATTCTACTAAGGAGAGTTTTGCAGACTGACTACTTGCGCACAATGCTAATGCTAACGCTGCATGTGTTGCGGTGACCGAACTGCCTGTAGAGTGAGATATCAACCTCTGTATTTATGTTTACATTACCGAGTCGAGTCGAGTCTGGCGCTCTCAGGCGACCTTAGGCACCTGAAGGTTTGTTCTCAGGGGGTGCCATCGCTGTTGCTACGCAAAGAGTCCCTGTACTGCATCCTCAATGCCGTGGAAATGGGAGTTTGGAGGAGTCGCAGTTCTCTTTTAGCCACTGCATGCACCATTTGTCTGCCTTATGTCTACGTTCGATTTGTTTGTTCGTTTTGGTTTTTTACGCCAGCCATCGCAGACGTAGATCCATGACTCCTTCTCTCCGCTCTCCTGCCCTGTGTTAAAAACATGGTTTAGAAGACTTTTTAAATTATTTCATACTTTTTGTTGTTTTATTTTTTTAACTATTATTTTTTTGTTATTGACAACAGTTATTAGTGATAAAAATGTGTTTTAAATCTATATAAAACTCAGCGTTGTTGAAGCGTTTCCCCACTGTCAGTTTGTGTGTATAATCTCAGTTTGTGAATCTGGTGTGTGTAAATGTGTCTCATCTCTGTGTCACATGTACAGATTTTCTCTGCCAATATTCATGTACATAAAACACTAAATATAGACATCTGTAATCCCAGCCGTTCTGTGTTTCTCTGCCAGGATGATATATGCGTACTGGAAAATATCTACATATATGATCGTGTATGATCTGCTATGAAAGTAAAGCATCTTTCATATAACTCATAGTAATGCATGTCAAGAATACCATAATGACCTATTGCGTTTGCCAAAAATTTGCAGTGTACAACAGAGCTCACTGCACAGAATACTTGATCTCACAATGCAATGCACAATATTAGTCTTTCCTGATTATTGGTCAAGATTTACACAATGCACAATGTCACATTTGTATAGCATAGCCTTCCTACACATTAAGTACATACTATCTTTCTATCTGTTCATCACTCTTTTTCACGGTCACGCATAGGGCTGAATTTGTGCACAATGCTCAAACCTAACTGTAGTGTCTTTCCTGAGGAGTTCAGTTTGAGTTCCCTTCACAGCCTGTCAATCACCACAGACATAGCAGAACCGCGCCTGTCTTAAATTAGCCTCATTGCTGCCCTGGAATAATGAGGAAGAGTACTGGGAATAGTGCGGGAATGGACGGGGAAGGCTTGAGGCAATGGTTTGGGAATGCCATGGATGGCCCTTTACAGAGAAACTAATGAGAACGGTCAGCAGGGACTGTGTGTGCAAAGCGCACAGAAAGAGGGTCAGTTAGAGCGTGAATGTGTTTTTAATAAAACCAAAATTCCCTGGATCTCAAGACAATCAAAAGAAGAGGTGGCCAATGCATTCACATTTTCTTTTCTCCTCTCAAACTCAGTACTGTCTACACAGCTGTTCAGTCCATACTGAAATAAACTTTATATTTTGGGTGAACACAAATAAGAAATCTGGACATTTAGAAACATTTCAAAACAATGTTTCCACAACATTTTTCTCAGCTTTGTTACTAAGTCTTATAAGGCAGCAAAATAGTTCTACCAATATGTTTTTGAAGAGTAATTGCATTGGTTGCACACTCAAGATACTCATTACTCATACACTCATTACACTTTAGAATAGAGCTTAGGTCTTTCAGACTTTTGTATCTTTCCCTCCCACTCACGTATATACAGTCTTTACACACACACATACACACACACACAATCCTTTTACCTTGTTGTATCCTCTATTCTGGAATTCTTATGAGCCTCAGTTGCAGCATTTGGCCGCCAACACTTACTCAGAGTAAGATGATAACAGCACTATCAAAACAGGTCTTCTCTCTGTAAAAGCCGTTCACATTGTCGTAAAAGAGGAAAATACTCAAATACACAGAATAAACGGTTTCATGCTGGTCGGCAGCTCTCCAGGGACTATAAAAGCAGAGAGATGTGGTTATTAGGGGGAAGAGTGAGAGATATACAGCCAGAGAAAACAGTGAATGGAATAAATATAGAGGGATGGAAGCCACATCTCAGAGTGATGGGTTTCAGCTTTTAGCGCTGAACTTTGTTCTGCTCTTATCTGATTTGCAGTGTGTGTGTGTGTGTATGAATGCATGTATACGCATGGCTTGCATCCCAGTTCCTTAGAACTCAGTGACACTTTTGAAGATAGTTTGTGAAGAAGGATTTTGAAGTAACTCTTTCACACCTACATATTCGCCTGACATCCACATAGAAACTGTTTATGACACTTGTGTGTGATGGTGCTCGTAAGACAGAAATACTGATACCATCTAAAGGTCTCAGAAACCACAGTCCTGGCAGTTTCTCTGAGGTCAGACCATCTGTACCTAAAGACCTCCTCACATGGATTAAAAACCTCCATCAAAAACTCCTTCTGAAGTGGTTTATCGTCATGGATATTTCACAAAATGCTTCCCAAGGTCTCTTTTTTGACCTGGAGGTAGGGAGGCTCCTGATGACTTTAAGCTGAATAGATTTCTGGGTATCATAAATAATCTTTCAAGTTAAGTCAGTGTTACATAGCTGTAACTCTTAAAGGAACACTCCACTATTTGTGAAAATATAGGCTCGTTTTCCAGCTCCCCTAGAATTAAACAGTTGAGTTTCACTGTTGAATCTATTCAGCTGATCTCCGGGTCTAATGCTAGCACTTTTACGGGTGACATTGGTGAAGACTAAGCATTACGTAACATCACTGCGCCTGCTGCATCACAGCAGCACAGTTCCTTGATTAGAATGAGAGTATAGTTCCTAGCCATATTGGCCTAGAAAATTGCAATTTTTATGTCGGCCGTAGTACATAATGTTACTACAGAAGTTTTAAATGGAAAAAAAATGTTTCAATTGGTTAGTGTGATGCTAATGGTCTAATCAGAAATGATCTATGCTAAACTGGAGCTAAAAGTGCTACCACCAGACCCAGAGGCTGAATGGATCTTTAAAAAAAATTGTGGAATATTCCTTTAAAAATAGACTTTCCAATTAAATCCAGATCCTGAAAGTCTAAAGCCACAGGGGTTTATCACTGGACTGCTACATTTTGTGTCAAATATGTAGTCAATCACCATGGATTACCATATGCCATGTGACTACATTTGACATTGTCAGGGGCACTTGAAAACATAAACCTCAAGAAAAGTCAAGGTTTTATGAACAGTCTTAAAAATCAAGATTCCTGGCTTTAGTGATTCTTTGAAGAACCTTTTAATTATCTATAAGGGCTTTTGCACTGGAGGAACCTTTTCATAGTTCCTAGAGCTGTTGTGCATGTTCGCACCGCAGGAACTGGGAGCGTATTTAGTTACTCCAATTAGCCAACTAGCTTACTAATTAGCACCTACATCAAATTAGGGTCTAAAACAGCTCTATAGGTTCTACTAGAGAATGAATGTTAATACCAAACACTGGCTAGCCGGCTTTTTTAAAAACGGAAAACAGCGATAACTGCATTTACCTGTTGTCTGCAGCATTGTTTTTTTCAACCGCGTAAATTGTGCAATTAAGTTCTGGCTTCTTGGCTGACCTATGACTCGACGTATGATGCAACTTACGTAATGCGTCATACTTTGAGTCAGAAGTCAGCCAAGTAGTCAGAACTACGCGCTTTCGGGAAAACAAAAATGTAAATCATTATAAGTTATAATTTGAAAACTAACACATCAGTCTGTTTCCCTGGATGCGTATAGTTTAGTTTTATGATGGATATATTAGATTTATTGAGCTTTAAAATAATAGACACTATCCACAAGCATTACCAAGCTTGGAAGAGCCAGCATACATTTTAAAAAAACTACTATTAATAAGCAACAAACTCTGTGTTTGTCTGAAGGAAGAAAGTCATATACAAATATGCTCTCATTTTCATTTTTGGGTGAAGTATTCCTATTTAATTGTGCTAAAGTGGAACTATTGCAAGTATAGTTTAGGTACACTTTAATTATTTTGCATTTAAAAGGCAATATTGCACAATCCTCATTAAAAGTGACATAAACACACATTTTAGGTTTATTAATAACAAATAAGTATTGTGCACAAGTTATATAATACTCCAAATAAAGTTGAATTAAGTTTTTTATATCAGTAGGTTTCGAGTTATCTGTCAGTTAATACTGAAGGTTTAAACTATTATGAACTGTATGAAAAAATTTTTAATATTTTAAAGATATTTTTTTTTTGGGCAGGGAACAAAAAATGGTTCTATGAAGAAACACTTAATTTTTGAGTGTACATGCTACCTTAAAAGTGAAGGGTTTTGCACTTTACACTTAAACATCAAGAAGCTCAAGAACTATAGAATGCCAAAAACTGCTAAGAGTCACTGAAGAACCATTATTTTTAAGAGTTTATGCTTGCTATTATTGTCTCCGTCTGAATAAAGGGAGTAAAAATGAATAAATGGAGACAGGGTTTTGTTACACCCTCATAAAGGGTGGTCTGGTGTCTGCGTTGTCCTTCATCAGATGTCTGTTGTTAGTGGCAGTCATTTTCTCACGCTTTATCTTCACTGTAATCTCTCTGTCTCTGAGGACTATTTCTCTACCCACCCTCTTATACTCTCTCTATCAACGCTTCCCATCCTGGTGGCCCTCAAGAAGCAGCGGGGGCTTGACAAAGTCAAACACAGTGTATATAGTAACGTCAGCAGCGCAGGACAGGCCAGAAACAGCATTCATTGGGACGTTGGTTTGGATGATGGAGACACCTCCGGTTTGAAGAGATCTCTTAGTATCAAGTTTTCAGAAGTGTCTCTGAAATATAGTAAAACGCTGAGGAAAATCCTGCTTAAAAGCGGTTGTGTGAACTGCCAAAATGAGGTTTGGCTGCAGAAAAAAATATTTGCGTAAAGAAATATAGACCCTGAGGAGTGAGAAAGAAAGAGTGCTTTTTTTGGCGGTATTCAATGATCTGTGCTTCTGTTAGGATCTGGTACCAGCCTCGGTCTGACTGGTTGTGGAGTCACAAAGAGATGCAGACATACTTCGGGTGATTCTGCCAATGGTATCCTCTATTTAGGATAAATTGCTGCTGATTTATTGCAATGACTAAAATACTTTAGCAAACAAAAACTACAGTACATGCTTGTAATGTCACTTAACCATATGCTAAATCTTACCAATAATGTAAGATCTAAACAAGATAAAATGTATATGCTGAAGCAACCATGCCATTTATCCTGCTTTCACAAGACTTTCCTGTTCTTTTATACTGTCTTGTATGTGAAAGTGCTAATTTTTACAAGTGGAGTGTTGTATCAGGTGGGGTACCAAGCAAGTTTACTATGTACAAAATGCCATATGGAGCTACCTGTGTGATGCAAATGACAAAATGTATTGTCATACACTATATGGTAAAAGTCACATAGTCAGTATTGTGCAAGGAATGGGAATTTTTTAATTTTTAATTGATTGTTTGCCCCTGTAATCATAATTTGTTAAAAAAAAAAGAAAAAAAAAGAAAGTTTAATGTAACTAATTTTTACTTCATCTAGAAACTGATTTTACTTTCTCAGCTCAGATTCAGAAATAATTTGTTTCTGTGGCAACCTTATAGAAACAAAAATGTACTTTTAATTTGGTTGTTTTTACACGAGATTACAATGGAGGATACCTAAAATTATAAAAATAGCCAATTTTCCCATTTGGAATGCCAATAAACCTGAAGAAAACATTTTAAATGGCAAAAAAACAAACCAACAAATAAATGTTTGTTTACTTGTAAAAAAATAATAAATAAGGTATATCCAATAAATTATGATTTAAACGTCATCTTTAATTGTTTTGAAAACATGAATCACTCTATGTGAGTCTCTTTGCGGGGGGGGGGGGGGGGGGGGGGGGGGGGGGGGGGGGGGGGGGGGGGGGGGGGGGGGGGGGGGGGGGGGGGG
>JAUCNO010000500.1:1079018-1104147 GCA_032353835.1 Enteromius viviparus | reverse complement strand
GAAACGAATTAACTCAAATGGGGAGAAACCAAAATGACAGGACTGAACCAAAATACACAAAGACACGGGGGAGACACTACAGACGGGGCAGAATGTTACACTAGTGAGGTATTTCAGGTTTATTTCAATTAACAAAAACCCTTGTAAGCCAATAAGCAACATTACCGACACAGTGGATCATTCAAAAGATAACCATCTGAGGTATTATTGTTAAACAAAGTACCAACAGTGGACTGGATGTTAAGAGAAACCCTTGAAAGAGACTTAAGCCCCGTTTACACTAGCAGTGACTTCTGTCACTGCATGTCGCCAAACGTGTGATGAGGTCGCTAGTGGGCGTTCTCATTACTGGTTACTAAGTAACGTCATTGTTGACAGCGAATCAGGTTTCTTGCCGCTAAATACAAACATTTTGGAGGCAAAAGACTGAATATAATTTAAATATACACAGAGTCCATTCTAAATGAGAATCAGAAAATACTCTTTTTCCATTCTATGGCCGTCATCACTGCTGGAGCTGAAAGGAGAATGATTACATGAGCACTATCGTCTTCTTTCCTATTGGCTGACTCTCCCGACAGTCGCTCTTCATATACATAAAGTTGACAGATTCTGAACTTTGTCACATCGCTGGACACGCCCACATCCGGTCGCCAATGGTCGCTCGCAGTCGCCGTGGCTCTTGTCGCCGGAAATCGCCAGCTCTCCTTTGAAATGAATGGGGTCGCGTCGCTTTGTCACTGCGTGTCACGTGTAGTGTGAACAAGGCTTTATGTTTAAACCGGCCCATAGATGATCTTTTAATTCCTCGGATGTTATGCCGTATGTCAGCACTGCTTAGCTTTTGTTCTAATATTTATTTTAGAACAATAGTGGAAGTTACCTGGCCAAATTACATTATTAACAGATATCTCTTTCTCTATATCTCTATCTGTCCCATTTGCATTACATACGGATCTTTAGGATGGAACTACAGGTGTGCTCATAAGTTTACATACCCCTGGCAGAATGTGCAAAATGTTAATAATTGAAACAAAATAAGCGGGATCATAAAAAAAAAAAATCCTTTTTATTTTTTATTTAGTAATGAAATCCAAGTGCAGGTGTGTTTCCACACTCCGCCCTCCCACCTCTGTAATAAACACAGATATGTTAGTCCCATCCCAATTGGTATTTGTAAATTGGAAAATTGGAAATTTTAAGGTGTCAGGTGACAGAAATCGGAACTCAAATGTAAAGGCCTTTGAATAAAGCATTTGACTTGAAAAATAACTAAGTAAAAATAATAAATTGACAAATATATCACTGCAGAAGCCTAATAAAGGATTTAAAATATAATTAAATGATAATGCAATCTCTGATTTCAAGTTTTCGCATGATGAATTATAGTCTTTAATCTCATTTAGGATAATTACTAAAATACGTAATAGGGAAAAACTGAGAGTTAACAGGTTAAAAGCTTCAAAGAGCATCACTTGCATCAGGGCCAAAAATTTTGAAAACATTGCAAAGACTAAATAACTCTCCATACCAGCAGATGGCATAGTCAGTATTCAAAAGTAGAAACCAGAACCGTCAAAATTAAAAATCAGTAGTTTAGAAATCCTTTATGTGTGCCATCTTAACTCGACTAGTTGATTTTGTGCTTCCATTTTTCTCCATGTACACTGGCTTGGTAAGCTGCAGCCAATAAGGTAATGCCAATCAGAGCGATCTGTCTCAAAAAGCCACTGACAGAGTCTGACTTGTGTCATTGGTGCAAAACACACGTCAAAAACGAGACTGACAGATGCTAAATGATGACTCAACATTAGGCGATCTTCGGCTTGATGTGTGATGGCCGTAAGATTGCCAAATACAGTACAGGACATCAAAGCCCATAGAGACTTTGCTGTTTTAAGACGGAATGGGTGTTTCTAAAAACACTGTCCAAACAGATCCAAGGACTCCGGCGTGAATGGATGTTCTGTTTGCTTGTATGCATTAGTCTTGGTTTGCACGCTCCGCTGGGTTAGTGTGGTGCCATTGGCAGGAGGAATGCAGGAGGACCTAAAGGAAACACTTATGGAATGTGAAGGGCTGAATGACATCATCTGAGGTGTCAAGGCCTGGAAGAAGCTAGAGTTGCCCTGGTTTTACATCTCATTTACGCAAAACTGAAAAGAACCATTGTAATACCACGATGTGAAAGGTGTGTGTGTGTGTGAAAAAGCCTGTGCATTTGCCCTCAGGACAGATCAAGCCGCATTAGTCTAGTGCCCTCATCAGTGAAAGTAGTTCAGCCGTGAGGTCAGTGCGCATGCTATTGATGGTTGTAGGTGAAAGTGACACAAAACATTAACCATGATCTGAACAACCTCTCTAACATTACCTAGAAACGTTTTCACAACTACATCCTGTCTCTCCTACATCCTGTCTGGTTTTGTTTCCACCCTCTGTTGCTTACATTGTTTTACTGAATGTAGCATGCCAGTTAGGGTTGAGATTTTCGAAAACTGTCTTAGTAAAAATTATTTATTCCAGATTCACTATTGAAGTAATATTCACATTTTCTTGATATATATATATAAATGTGTTGTTATTACACGGCTTCTTGCCCCGGAAGTAATAAATAATAAAACAATAAATAAATGATATAATACAATAATAAATAAGTCAGTAGAGTCATCTTCTATCCACTGCTGAAATCCACTGCTTTTTGTTGAGTTTAATATTAAAGTCCTCCATTTTAACTCGTGGTTAAGCATTTTTAAGCGACAGTGGGGTGATATAATTACTAACGGTCAAGATGATGCGCAGTTCCCGGATGAGCCTGTGTTATTAGTTTTACCGGTTGTTATCTTGAACTAACACACCTTGGAATGTGGCGACTGACCAATCAGAATCGAGTATTCCACGAAGCCGATTTAAAGTCGAGAAGATGCAATACAGAATAGTGTTCATTTATTAGTATTTTAAACTATTATAATATAAATAATATTTTGAAGTACTATTTTACTCCACCTTCCCACCTATATTAAATAAACACAGAAATGTTAGTCCTGTCCCAATGGGTACATGACGATCTCAGATGTCAGGTGACAAGAATCAAAACTGTAGTCAAATGTAGTTTAGAAATCTAACTAGGCCTGTCCAAATAGGGCTTTTGACTATAAATAAATAAAAACAATAATGAAAAAATGATGAAGGTCTCCACTTCTCGTAATAATTATCTGATGTTTTCCTTAAACACGTTTAGATCTTTACTATAACTTCATATGCACTTCTCTATTAGAGAACAGGGTCAGGGAGGTGCTATACCAGTATAGTCAGATTACAGCAGGATTGTGGCTTTCCATGGGCCACTCACTGACCACTTGATGGATGCCGCACACAATAATCACAATAGCTTTATTCAAATCCAGTCTGACTCAGTTTTAATAGGCTGGCTTTACATCATTTCCTCTGGTCAGGATGCACCATGCACAGGTTTAATCAGACCACTGGAAAACAAAGTCATGTTTACAGGATACTGGTCGTAGAATAAGCGTTTCTCAGGAAAAACTGATCCCAGGATTTGTCACAGATTGCGAGGTTGATGGCGTAAAATCTCTAAAAGGTATTTCTTCCTTTAGTCATACAGCATATTCCACGTTGTCTGACAAACGTCGGTAAAGTAGTAAGAGCTTACTACTTCTGGATAGATGGAACTTCTGACCACAAAGTTTAAACACAGTTTCCGATTGTTTCTGCAGTGTTGTGTGGAAAGCCATCTGCAGACATTGCTATAAACGACTGATTTATAAATAAACTACGCCCTGAATAAAACTTAAAAACAAAACAAATTGCAATGTGTTTCCTCTACAACAACTTGATGCTTAACTACCATAGATAGCATCCATTGTTGAAAGCTCAAGAATCACTGCGTAATATCACTGTGTGAACTGATTCAGTTTTTAATATGCAATGGTTTAATTGCCATTATGCAATAGTCATGGAGCTTTAAAGTAATTCATATAGCGTTGCGACTTTTTTTTCAAATGGTTTCAAAACAGGTGCAAAAATCTGCTGCAATAAATCTTTTCCATTTGAATCGTTGGTGCTTTGGGAAATGCAGGAAATCATTTAGCTATGTTGCTGACAACAGAACTGGCAACCGTTGCTGGATAACGACAGTTATGGAAACTGGACCCCTGGTCAGTCAGATGATCTCTTCCTGTCAAAATGGGATGTTCTTGGCCAGAACAAGCCCTTTGACTCTGTCAGTGAAACTCTAAAAGGGTTTTCACTTGATTTAGGACAGGGTTTCACTTGATTTCCAGCCGATAAAGCGTTTCACGCAACAATTAAACCTTGAGGATACAAAGTGGTACTATCTCAGGGCTGGAGTGACATGTTTATGGTGCTCAGATGTGGAAGGATAGCAGTATGAAATGTTACAGCACAGCTGTAGGAAGTTCTGCACATGTATCTTGTAATGCTGAAGGAAGTCGAGGCACGTGCTTGTGTGTGTAGTGATGGGTAATTCTTTGGGATGTTCTCGCTGCAGGAGCCTGTGTCCTCACAGTAGTCTAACAGCGCACACTTAGACAATCACACACACACGCAGTCCGTCCACATCTGGAAAGCGAAACCCATCCAGTCCTGTAAGGCTATGTATGTGAGTTGATATAAACATCTCTACTGAACTGCCTACTGCTGGATCCAAACAACAGAAGAAGAGCAGCTTTTTCCACTTGAATGAGTTCAGATTCAAGATGTGTTTGGGAAATATTATTCCTAAGTTACTGTATCTGCCACTGTTGATTGATTTGACGACAGTGCTGGGAGTAGGACTATGCAAAACTATGCTCTTTCAACACTGATTATTTGAAAAGTTGTTTGAATTAGTGGCTTTTCATGCTAGGAAAAATAACGGTCAATCTCAACCCACCAAAAATGTACAGTTAATTATAAGAAGAAAGAGAACACACACACACAAGCGCGGACACACACATTATTCTTTCATTTAATAGCAGATATAATTTCCTTTATTTATTTAAAAATGTAAATATTCCCTTGCCACTGGGTAGGCTTACTTTTCAGTAGGAACTATAAGACTATATATATATACACACACACACACACATACTGTTTAGAACCAAATCGAACCAAACATAATAAAAGTTGTGAAAGTAGTTTTAATGCACCTTATAATGCATCGCACAATAATAATTGTAACCACACTTAATAAATTACAACACTATTACAAATGATCAATTACATAGTTACAAGATATAAGTAATAAATGATGTGATGTAATTCCCATTATAAATCATAATAATTTATTATACTCTTTAATAACTCTTTATACCACGCTTTTTTTGGCCTTGTTAGTGGCAGAGCAAGTATAAGAACCATAATGACTTTATTAAAGTGCTGTAATGAAGCATTGACATTATTTATTACTCAAATCATATGTTGAATCAGTACTAGTAGAGCGGGAACTGTCCAGCTGTTTAACTAATAATTAAGCTGGTTAAGGAAAATGTTCAAAATGGACACGTCAGAAGTGTTTTGGAAGCCGTTCGCACAGCTGGACGTCACAGAATGGACGATGCTTCTGTAAAAACTAAAGAAAATACGATGTTTAATATTAAATGGATTAATTACCATAATCATAGAGCTTTAAAGTTATTAAACCTCCTGCAATTCCTTTGAAAGAGTTTCAGGGTGTGCATGTAGCAGTTGCAATTAAACCTATTGAGGCTTGTTTTTCATTTGAATGAACAGCTTTTGAAGCATCTGTTCAGATGGCACAAACATTTTAGTTTTAAAATCATCATCTTTGTACTGCAAAAAAAAAAAAAATGTGTCACCTAGTACTTAAATCATAGTTTAATTTTCAATAAGCGCCACCTACTTTTAAAGAGTGAATTAAAATTGTCTATAAGCCTGTCTGCTGTTTATGTTAAACGAACAGACTGTGCAAAAACCTTCCCTAATTAAGCAAACGCTAAGTTCATATCATTCGTCCAGATTTTGTGGCCCATCCTGCCTGTGTGCGTGTACATGTACTGAACACAGCTCATACATGGTAACGTTTAAGCCTGTGTGGCGGCCACAGCATTAGTTGTGGAGGTCTGTCAGTAATCACCAGGTCAAGTGTGAAGTGATTGGGTGTGTCTGTGACTGATCAAAGTCAATCACTTATTGGTCAAAACCGATCAATATTGTATTACAGCACAGCTCCAGTATGCTGGTCCATACCCGGCGGCGTTCAGGCCTGCATTTCCAGTCTGTGTGTGTGTATGAATGTGTTAACCTGCTTTGAATGTAGCAATGAGAAAGAGGAAGCCTGGATGCAGTGTGTGATGGACAGGCTTAATGTCTTTCATACTGAAGGCCCTGAGCTACAAAGATCTCCCCGTAACACCAGCACAATGCTCGGCATGTGACAGGGACAACCATCTGTTCACCAGACACACACACACTCACTCTCACACGAGGGGGGTGCCAAACGGATCGATTAGCAGACGGGGGTGTCTGGGGCCACAGGGGACCGCCGGGGATCTGGAAACAGAGCAGAGACACTCGGGTCACACAAAAATGGTGTCACATTACAGCACATGCTAAATCAGTTAGCGGCCTCTCGCACATGCACACACACCAGAGACTCGGTGATCCTTACGATAAATCAGAATAGCAAGTAGATTTTCACGCTTTTGAAAGAAGATGCATCAACAGCACTAAAGAGTTTTTAGTGTTTTTAGCGTGATATGTAACCCTGATCTAAGGTGTGATATGTTTTCTACATATGTACAGGCTCAGGTTTTTTTTTTTTTTTTTTTTTTTTGAGGAAAGTACAAAACGGATGATAAAAAGTATGCATTATACATAAAGAGTATAGAATATGCTTGCATCTAGGAAAAACAAACAAAAACACCAACCCTTTTTTTTTTCTTTCAAAATTTATATGCAGAATGAAATAAATGTATATTTATTTAATAGATTGGTACTAAGCTGGTTATCAACCAAAATTAGATTTTGATTTTATTAAAAATTATTTATCTTCATCTAGAACATGAAAGGGCTTAACAGTTAATTATTTCTGGCTGTAATTTTTATATCATTGCCACACTTATTAAAAAAACATAAATCAATAAGTATACTACAAATCCATAATTGCTGACATATCACTTAAGACTTACTGATATACAATCACAATTAGACTTTTAATGCATTTTATTTATTTAATTTTTTCACTTGGCACAATGCACACTCGTAGGGACCATTTACACAAGACACATTTTTGCATTCAAAAACATCCATAGGCTCTTTAAAAACTCAACTTCAAGAACCTTGCACTGTATGAACACCCCTGAAGACTATTTAGTAGAGCTGGACGCTGTTCTCAAATCAGAGCTGAACCTTGCGCTCAGTGTACACCAACATCCAAAGGGAAGGAGTCACCGTGTATCGGAAACTCCTTTTATAACCCAATATTGACTGTAAAAGAGGAGGCAGAACTTCAGCCAGGAACGGTCCTCCTCAGTACCATCTGCTCGTGAGAGCACAGGCTCTTTTTGTCCTGAGCTAATCCTTGTTTTACAGACCTGACAGATGCTCAAATCCCTTCACCCAGGGTCCAGACTCAACACTAACTCGCTGGATCCCTCTTCTAATGTCTTCTACAGAGACTCTAACCCAATACCCTACTTGTTACATAAATGACGGATCTCCTCTCGATGCACCCGAGAACATCTGCGAAGTACATTGACTTGTTTGTCAACACTCTGACCTGTAAACCGACACCGACGTTCTTCGTGAACGTTTCAAACGGGCATCAAGCCATGCAAGACACATCAGCTTTGGCTGCGATGGACGCGGTGGTGATAAATAGCTTTAAAGGGTGAGGACGTTTCCTGACGGCAGAAATACACACCCAAATACAAACCAAAACCACTTGATCTTCAGAGACAGATGGGGATGTGATACGTGGTTTTGAGATGCAGCTGCGAAGACCAGTTTCAAGATTCGTTTATAGAAATGGTTTGGAGGATGTGGAATTCAACATTTTCCATGACATTACATGGTTTTTTTGCACTGAGCACCGCATCCAGATTTTGGAAGCGTGAGGCAAGCTTGTCACCATCAAATCAGCACCACAACGGCTCATTTGAAACGTCTCGGCAGACTCGTTTGGAAAGCGCGCTCATGTTTAATGAACATCTTACATGCGCATTCCCCCTGAAGCTGAGCTAATTAACCTTATTATTCAAAGGGCAGCAAAAAGTTTTCCTCCCCAATCTCTTCGTTTATCGAATTAATCTATGTACGACTTTTTGAATCCAACATTTATTCCCTCGAGAGATTGCATTAACAAGAAGGCGAATTAGAAACGAGATTGTTGCACAATCAGGACACACAGGAACACAGCAATTGGCATCTCTCTGCAGACAGTGTCTTATTAAGTTATGTTTTGCCATTTCACGTTTCTCGGTGGGGCTGCCCCAATTGCCAGGCGCATTACTTATTCCGAAGGGAGCCATTCTCCATCCAGAAAACCCTTATTTCATTAGCCCAGAAAGGGCCGTAATGAGAATAGAGATTTGTTTCACGTGCCTGGGTTTCTCTCTGCTTCCTGCTGGTGACGGCTGGATCTCACGGTTCTGTGAGCCTGATATTTTACGTCTTTTCCGAAACTCTCTAAATAATTCCTATACGACGTGCCAGAGCAACAGAAGCCGTGCCAGTGAGTTGACTTTTATCTCTCGCTGTTCCAGTTATACGGAGCTCTGTTTTTTTTAATGCGGGAAATTATTTTGCTGACATCATGCAGAACTTGATTTGTACGCTGCATAGTCTTGATTTTAGAAATAAATCAGTCAGACCGCAATTTGTAATATATAATGCACAGTGTACTTATTCTCTGCTTGGTTGAGAGGGGCACTGTAAGGGATGCAAAGTCAAACTATATGATCACAGAGATCTTTATATTGTTGCATATATTATATACAGTTATATTCGCATACAGTATACTAATGTAAAGCGATTGATCCTATATGACAAATATTTTGTCCCGAAATGTAATTTATTACTGTATACTGTTTTGTGAATGGTGTATTCTGGCAATGTGGGAACCGAAATGAATAAAGCGTCATTTACATGTGCTGCAGACACCCGTGTGAATCAGGCTATGATCTATGGAGAGATGTCCCATTTTCATTTATTGCAAATTCAACAAGATTATTTAAAGTGTGACACTGTCTGACCACACTTTATATTGTAGTGTCCGTGTAGTAATTACACAAAATCTGTGTCTTTTTTGCATGTACTTTGATCATGCTGGGGACCAAAATGGAAAAAAGGAAATCAATATAAGTCTGTGAAATGAAATATGCAGTGAGTACAACATACAATAAGTACAATAAGGCATGCTTGCCTTATTTAAACAAAACAAGAAAATAAAATCCATATCCATATTATATTTGCATATTGCTAGGGTGTTTGCATTTTATGGTGATATTAAGAAATGTGGATGATTTGTGATCAAAACAATATGATTTTTTTTACATTTATTTTGTATAATACACAGTTTTGACATAGTGAAATCCAATATGCATTATATATCCTGAAGAAGAAAAAAAAGACTTAAGGACCATTGCATTTTCGCACATTTTAGTATTATTTATTTGCTATTATATGGATATATTCATATTGTAAATTAGCTTTTATTTTGATATTTCATAGTCTTTTTGCCTTTTTTTGAAAGGGGGGGGTGTTATATTATTTTTTTCACACTAGTACCTAAAATAAGTTACTTTAGTTGTACATATATATTCCACATGTTTATTTATTAATTTTTTTTTATCAAATCTTTTTTTCATTTGATGAATAGCTTTAATGTATAATATATTGACCTTGCAATGCAATTTATGTTAATTAGTATCGTTTTTCGGACTAAACTAAATCTGAAGTACTGAATTGGGCCTCCGGTGCACTGCTGGATTGTAGCGCTGCAATCATAACCACTCTGCTATCTGCATCAGGATCAGCTTTATCTAAAGCAGACCCACGTGTTTGTCCACTCTCTGATTGACAGCTTGTCACTCCGCCTTTGTGGCGATACCGAGCGCGCTCAGATACCATCTCTCCCATTCAGCCCAGCGACGCTTTGATCCGCGGAGAGGCGTGGCTTATCCGGCTCCACCCACTGCAGGTCTCTGCGGTTCAAGATGGTGGAGATAGAGACACAAAAACCCTGTGTGTTTGGTTTTACGTTTCGGGAGAGGAAGACTGGCCGTCTAAAGACACACGAAGTATTGATTTGGAAATCCTGTTTCATATTTTAGGTTCCATGTGGACACGTTATTCCAGACTTCATGTAGTCAGATATCAGAAAGCATACATCTAGGCCCTCTGTGAGCCAAATTATAAATATATATTTCTATTCATAAAGATTAAAGGCTGCTCTGTTTGAATAAATACATATCTGAACGAAATATCAATATGCAGCTGTATCCATGTATCCAGCCAAGCTGTATTTGATCTTGGGCTAAAAAAGACATTTGTGATTAAAAAAGCGGAACTAATTTTTACAAAAGATATCCAGCCTGAAGGTGCAGCGTTTAAATTCTCAAAGTAAGTCATCAAATCTGTCTTATTTTGCTGGTTTCTTTCTGCAACACATTGGAGCCTTTAACATTATGCAGGTTCCTGTGTTCTGTGCCAGGCTCTCCGTTCCAAAGCCGAATTATGTCTGGCATCAAAACATTCTTGATCCAAAGAGTCAGAAGATCCCACTTTTTCCAAGCTTTGATTCCAGTGGTGCAGAACCTTAGGAGTGATGATGAAACCATAATGTGCCTTGATCACCAATTAGAGCATTCATTTTCCAATGAAAGCGCCCTGGCTCTGCTGCTCGGATGGGGATCAGTGGCATTCTGCTTGAACAATGACGTAACTGACTATTACTAAAAAAAACAGCCCACAAATAAACATGCCACCTCACAGTCTATGTTTACCAGTCTAGCTCCTAGTTTTGAGATTGGAGCCAAAAAACTGAATTAAGTGGCGTCATTAGATTTGCTGTCAGAGGGCTGGATGTTATGTATATTATGATGGACCAACCATCTCTCTTTATATTAGTGCCACCTCATTCCTTTCCATTGCTTTAATGGTGTTATGTCACCAGCTTCATTTGAGCACCAAAGGGCTATAAAAGTCTAATTGAAAATTTAAAAACTGACCTCTGTTTGATGCTCTTACTGCATATTACTGTCCAGCACTAGATGTATCATGAGTTAAAACGTTTATCTTCTTCTCTGGCCATTGATTATTATCTCTATAAAGCCTACTGTATCATCTATTCTACATTTTTACATTTCTACATGACCCAAACATTGCTGAAAAACAATGTACTACAAGTGAAAGCCATTTTTAGTATAGAAAATGTAAATGTCATCCAGCTTATGGTTCACATGTTTGTATAGTGTATTTGTTTTTTATTTATGAAGTAAATGTAAGAATCGTTAGTAATATTTCAAGATTATCACAAAGCATTTTTTACTTATATCTTTCTTTTTTAAAGTTGAAAAACATCAATTATGATCATCAGGCTTTTAAGGAATGTGTATTGCTTCAACTCTTAATCATCTTTGTATTGCTTTGCATAATGTTTCCCCCCACAATAAAAACTGCAGAGGTTTGATCATATAACTGATCAGGCAAATATCATCTTACGCTCCTTGAGAATGAGCTCAATATTGTCACAATATCATATTACAGTATATATACGCCTCATGTATCAAATATGTTAAATGCATATAGTTGCTTTTTTAAAGTTATTTTTTTATTTATTTATTTTTCTCTGTTGGATTAATAAACTGTATCATTTGGAGAGGAAAATGTGTGGATGTCTGTCAGTGAGTTGTCTGTTTGCTTGTCTTCAGGTGAGCGGCCGTATCAGTGTCCATACTGTGACAAGGCCTTCAGCAAGAACGACGGCCTTAAGATGCACATACGCACGCACACACGGGTAAGACTGCAGACACACATGCACACATTCATTTACAAGGTTCACAGTGTGAACCTAGCCTTAAGAGGAGATTTTTTTTAACTAGCTATTTACTAGCTATGCCCTATACTAGGGATTTTCTCACTCATATCAAAAAATAAAACAAGGTCATTATCACTTTTTTTTCTCAGATTCGTGAGAATCTCAAATTGCAACTCATACAGTCCAATTCTTTTTTTTTTAAATACATATATATATATATATATGCTAACCCTAACCCCTATCCTAACCCTAACCCTAACCTAACCCCTAGGTTGCGACTGTGAGTGATAAAGTAAACATTTTTCATCACATAATTGTGTGAAGTCAGAATTGTAAAATAAAGTTTTTTCAGTGGAAAAAATAGGCTTCCAATATTATTGTGCTTGTAAATAACATCTTTCACCCTTAAAGATCTTTCCCTAGTTGTGTGTTTTTAGCATCCATCCAGCAGATGTTTTAACCTCCACAGCAGCGGGTCATTAGGAAAGTCTACTGACCACAAAAACAAAACACAAACCTTACATTTTCTTCAACATCTGCCTTAAAAGGCTACTGCCTAACACCCTGTTAAGTGTGTGTCTGTGTGTCCAGACGTGTTCATGACATAAAAGCAGCTACAGAGACATGATTAGGACCACATTACACCACTCGTTTAACAGATGTAAGAGTTTAAACATTTAGTTTTAATCTGTACCTCAGGGTCACCGGAGAGGACTGTCCCTGATATTACTGTTAAGACAAACATCGATTGTTTTCTGATGTTTCCCACCCCTTCACATATTATAACACTTGATGTAAATGAGCCCAACAGCGATTGGGTGGAAAATCTCTTAGCGGGCTTGAGATGCTTTTAGCAGGATCTGCTAAATAGCAAGAATTGAAACGTGTTTTTGGAAAGCTGTTCTCTGATGATGGATGACATGGCTGTTTGTTGTGACATCATTTCCTGAAATAACTGTATCACTTCTCCCATCTTTTCCCCAGTCGTTTAGTATAGCAGTGTCCCTCGTATTTATAAAACAGGCCGAGCGGCAACATCAGCGCTAATCCAAGAAAACCTAAGAAAGCAGAGCAGATGCAGCACATCATTAGAACTCTTTGCCAAATTTGGAGCGTGATCCTGCAATTCTGCAGCCTAACATATGAGCTGTGGACTGACACACAACAGAAACTCAGCTATTAAGACATCATGTGGAAACAGAGCATCGGTGATGCAGTAATGAGAACAAGCAGTGACAGAACTGTGCTAATCCTCTTACGTGACAGGGCCTCACTTAAGAGTTGCCAAATTTATAGCACAGCATTCTCCAGCTAATTCAAATACTGCCTGCACTTCAGGTTATTCAGACGCTAGATGCGCTGGGACAGTGATGCTACTCAATAGTCATCACCAGTGTTTTCTGACCAAATATGCCTTTCGTTGCGTTTTTTTATTTTTTTTGGGGGGGGGGGGAAATCCAGTCTTGTTCCAGAAGTATTTTCCCCATAGGGATTTCAAAATGTCTGCGTTAAAGCCATGAGCCAAAAACCAGTTAGCTGCAAGGTACATCACGACAAATGTTGATTTGACACTAACAAGTGGGAAAAACCTACAGTGACACGAAGCACTCTGAATGACATAAAACAATGGAGAAATGTAAAGCTGTATAAACAGAAACACCATATTTAGTTTATTGCAAAGTATGTTCAAATGTATTTCTTCAGCACTGAATAAAACAAGTGTTGCCTATAGTGCTGTACAAACAATAGAGCCATCGGGAGAGGAAAACATTTGGAATATCATAACCATGTATCTAATTTAAGAAGTATAGAACTATAGAAGTAAATATATGAGTAGAAATATCCTAAATAATAAAACACGTAAAGAGACACATAAAGCACTATAGCAACCT
The DNA here is from genome assembly GCA_032353835.1 of Enteromius viviparus. Classification (NCBI taxonomy): domain Eukaryota; kingdom Metazoa; phylum Chordata; class Actinopteri; order Cypriniformes; family Cyprinidae; genus Enteromius; species Enteromius viviparus. The sequence goes on along the minus strand of JAUCNO010000500.1, from coordinate 1,090,236 downwards.
TCGCACGTTGTTTGATCAAACTCCATCATAGAAAATATGTTGATGGCAGATGGCTTTTAAACTCACTGTGCGTTATGTATAGCAGGCTGTTCCAAAATGTAGGGGTTGTGACTGCAAAAGCCTGTCAAAAAAAACATTTTTTTGACTGAGATCATAAAGATCTTGTTGGAAAAATATGAATAAATCTCCTAATTTTTTAGTTGTTTAAGAAGATAGAGAGAGGACTTGCTAAAATTTTATTTTTGTTCAGTTCACTTCTCTGATCTCGTGGGTCTTGTTCACCTGAAATAATGTTCACAAACAACTCTACCAATAGCATATAATATTAACAACCTCAGAACTCACAGAAGGTCTGTATTTGAAGGTTTACAAGTTATCACTAAAAATCAATTCCCATTCAAAACAAATAGATTTCTAGTTCTGGAACTGACTGTTGCCCTCTATTGGCCTGATGCTACTATTTCCAGCACTGCTCAGCAGCACTGTGGCACTAATACTGAATCGACAGAGCATGTTAAATTGGGGGCCAAGCACCAAAGGTACGTAGACAGTGATCGAACCAGATCATATTCAGACTACGCTGGCAAGTTATGGAATTCAGGTTGATTAGTCAAACCGCTCTTGAATTACGCATGAAAGAATTTAGCGAAAAGCATGACAAAGTGAACGTGACACTGTATCTCTGCAACGCTTTAAGGTATTCACACCAATCTTGGTGTTATGACAACCATGACCTGAGGCTACCTGCACGGTTTTGCTACAGCGCCACCTAGTAGTTAGGAGGTATGAAATATGGCTATTTTTGGTTAGGTTTTCTAAATTCACAAGACAATACTGAGTCGAACTATACCCAGTTGTCCAATGTTAGCTATATTGAAATTTTATGTAAAATGTTATATTTGCTGAACACATTGGCCTATCGTTGCAGAACTCGTTATGTGACATCGGCCCGCCATACTGTGAAGGTACTCCAATAGAATACTGATAACAATTTTGGCATAATCGGCCAAACTTCCTGTCCACCATTTTGATTGGTTAAAATGTTTTTTAAACAAATTACACTCAGATCATCTTATTAGTTATGAATTTCATATCAATAGATAAAATGGTTACTCCAGAAATGTATTAATGTGCCCCTAGTAATAAAAGAAGTAATATTAAACAAGACTTAGTTTACTACAGGTTTAGGGATAGGATTTGGTTTAGTGTTAATTACTTGAAATTTTGCTTGAATTATTAGTGTAGTAAATACATGTAACATACATAATAAAGTGTAACCAAAACAAATCTATGGCATTGTATCGCATAGCATGCAAAAACAGCATTGAGGGATTGTTCACAGGCAGCAAAGGGTACATGCTTTCTAAAAAACGACTGAATGGTGATACATTGGTAAGCTGACAAAGCTGCAAACCATTATGGTCCAACCACTATTGTCCATCTGTGCTAATGTATGTCGTAGAGCATGACTCTTGACCTTTACATATTTTTGTGGGGGTGGTGTTGCTGATGCTCCCAGCTGACTGTTTTACTGCTGATCTGATTCAGCGATAGAGCCTCTAAGCTACACGCTGGATGTATTATGCTCTACAAACGCCAGAACTCTCCTCTTACACTAAATCTTTTTGTCTCTCTTTGTCAAACACACGTGTCCATGCTGGCCCAGGCCCATATTGATTACGTCTGTCTCTGACAAACACACACACTTGATCCGCAGCACCTTGAATATCCTGTGTGGTGTGACCACACCTTGCCCTGCTCCATTTCCCAGGATCCTCTCTTCCTGTGTCCACCCATTCCCATGACAGCTGGGTGTTGGAAGAGTGAACGGACTATCAATGTATGCATGTATACCACCCGGCTCAACGCACACACAAACACACTCTTATACACACTTTTGCTGTGTTTTTATTTAGCAACAGTTAAAATTGTCCAATCGAATTGTTAATGCATAAAAAACGATTATTTATGTTACTTTCATAATATATGCACTTTCCTTTAAAAGTTTAAAGTCATTGAGTTGTTTCAAGACATCAAGACTTTTATTGTGCAAGGATGCATTAAATTGAGTTAAAGTGAAGAAATGTATAATGTGGCAAACAATTGAGGTTCTTCTGAACTCTTTTCAAAACTTAAAATTGAATAAAGTAGATTAAAATGTATATATAAACAACTAAAAATTATTAATGGGTTTATATTATGCATTATTTATGCATTTGTTTGTGCATGTGTAAATATATATATATATATATATATATATATATATGTGTTTGTGTGTGTGTGTGTGTGTGTGAGTGAGTGCATGAGTGTGAGTGTATTATTATGTCCAGGTGTGTTTTATTCAGTAAATATGTTTGTGTTTGTGGTGTGACAGCACTGCTGTGTGTTTTTAGTCTGTTATATAAGTAAATGTATGCGTGTGTCCATGCAGAATGAGTTCCAGGTGTGTAACACATGAAAGGCACTTCATTTGTTTATCCCGGGCCATCTTTGGTGTGTGTGTGTAATGCGGATCTCTAGTTTCTGTAAACATACAGATGTATGTTCATGCCTGAGGGATTATTCTGTCTCTCTAAATGTATCAGCTATTCATTAGTCTCTTCAAAAACACAATAACTGTACTCAATCCTTCCAATAGCGCTCACTATTACACACTCACACACCTTCAGATCCAAATTAGAAAGGTTTTATGTCAGGGGTGTCCAGGGCCATCTTCCAGTCTTTCAGGAGTTACAAATATCTTTATTATGAATTTCAAACATGTGAATAAAGTCTTATTTCCAAGTGTGAAATGATGAAACGATGATGACAGAATTTTTTTGGTAACTATTCCTTTAAAGTCAATCCAGGTTATTACATGTGGAGGTTTTTGGTAATTAATGTCTGCATAAAATCAAAATGGACTATATTTATTTTGTTAGCTGACATTGCTGTCTTGTAGTGAACAATTTATGTGCAAGACAAGCCAAAAAAAAAAACAATATTGTACATCACAATACGGAAGTAAAATGGTTCACACAGACTTTAAAACCTGTTTTTTGTTTTTTTTTTCTCAGAATTTAGCACTAGTCATCTTTTTTTTCCCCAGATATGCATTCCATTAGTTTTGCGAATTATATGTTTCATCTGGCTGTGAAGAAATATGGAACTGAGTATCATCAGCATAGCAGTGAAAGCTAACACCATGTTTCCTGATAATATCTCCCAAGGGCAACATGTAAAACAGGAAAAGTAACGGTCCTAGTACCGAGCCTTGAGGTACTCCATATTGTACTTGTGATCAGTATGGTACCTTGTCATTTACTTTTCCAAATTAATGACAGTCAGATACGTATAATTTGAGCCATGCCAGTGCACTTCCACAAATGCCAACATAACTATGTAGTTTACTCAAGGTTGTTGTCAGTAGTTTAGTTCCCAGCATTAATAGAAAGATACAACCACGATCAGATGATGAAGCAGGTCATTTGTAACTCTAATGAGAGCAGTCTTAGTAATATGATATGGTCTAAATGTTCACCGTCACTCTCTTTTACAGGAAAAGCCATATAAATGCAGCGAGTGCAACAAGGCCTTCAGTCAGAAGCGTGGCCTGGATGAACACATGCGCACACACACCGGAGAGAAGCCCTTCCAGTGCGACGTGAGTTACACACGCAGACCACATTGCATAATGCTGCATTCTAACACACAAACACAGGCTCTTTTTATGTCTGATTCTGGCTGACTATCACACAACCGCTCTCGACGCACATCCCACATCCCAGTCGAAGAGCAGAGAGAAAGAGGTGGCTTGTGGGTAGTGTGTGACGTTCAGCAGGGTTTAGTCTAAGACCACTGGAAGAGCTAAAGTCGGTCTTGAGTTTAACCCTGCGGCCCACGCCGAGTCCACATAATCAGCACCATGACGCGCATCAGACCACGAACCAGAACGCCCTTGCGGCACATTGTGTGTGTGTGAGGGTGTTACTGTGGTGTCAAAGCCGCAGTGGAAGGACGTCCTGCCAGGCGGACACAAGGACGAAACCGCCCTGCGCAAACTGACCCATTTCTTACCCTTAAGACACACACAATCGGCTCCAAACCACGGCAGTTGTGAACTCCTCTCTATATTCTCACTGTCCCTGAAAAGACATGTGTGTCCACTGTTGTTTTTTTGGACACTCGCAGTCCAGCCAGTCAGTGCTTACATTACTGATTAAAGACTCCATTGAATGAATATACTGTATAATGTATTTTTGCTGTCTTAAAGGGACAGTTTACATAAGTCATCATCATGCTCACTTTTATGTCCTTCTTGTATGAATAATGCACCTGTCACGTTTTTCTGTGCAATTACATTGAAAGATGACTGGAGCTTTCAGGATTCAAAGTGGCACCATAAAAAAGAGTCGCAAAAGTGGTTCATGTGAATCAGAATCCAAGTCTTCTGAAGTCATGTGAAGGACAGACCAAAGTCAAGTTGTCCTTCACTGAAAACCACTGTGACCGGATCACTGAGATCCTGGTCACTGACTCATGAGTGAACCATTTAAAACGCTTCTGGTGAACTGTTTTACAAAGTCAATTCAAAGACTTGAATACTGGCCTTACTTATTAGTATGGCCATCACATTTTCTCCCATGTTTTTTAATATTTTAACTAGGGTTCTGTTTGCCAAAAAGTTAATTAATAGAGTTGTTAAATATTCTTTTGCATTGCATTTTGAAAGATGAATTTAAAAGGTTGTATGCCTGTAAGTTAACACAAATTTTGAAATAATATTCCTCTGACTTAAGGAAGTGTGTGAATCAGCGTGCAAGATAAAGATACACACACTCTCCGTCCGAAACACTTTGCCAACAGTGAACACACTCTGCAGGAGACTCCTAAGGAATCTAAACACACACACTTACTTCACTAAGGAAAATGAGAAACATTCCTCTTGTATTTATTTGATTTCTATGGCAAGCTACTAGCGTGTCTTTCTAAGTTTTGACTGTTTTAAAGCGCATAAGAGAATGAAATTGGCTGTTTCCTCAGTTTTTTTTCTTCTCTCTGCATTTGACGTGACAAGTCTTTTAAGCCTGGAGTGATTTGGTCTGAAATCTGGCGCTCTGATGACGGTTGTTAGAATGGCTTCCATTGATGATGGCAAATTATCCAAGGGACCTCTTTCATGCGCAGCATTTTTGAAGTGTCAGCGTGCCAGAAACCATCCATACTCCAAATTCATTTATTTTTGACTGGCTTTCCCTCAGTATTTGACTGCATTTGAAGTGGTTTGTGGGGTGGTCGTGCCTGTCTTTCACGGCTCCTGTTGAAGTTAAGGAACAGAAACTCTGTGTCAAAATGAGGATTTAAAGTTCTGAAAGACATTTTTGGTCTAAGGAAATTTAATGGGCTCAGATCTTGTTATTCTGTTTTAGATTGTGAGTGTTGGTGTTTTAGATTTACTAAAATGCACTAACGTTCGCAAAGTAGCAACAAAGGACCATTTTAACCAGTTATAAATAAACCACATATTTAAATGCATTTTAACAAGCTTGTTATCATCAAAATGTAAGCACACTAGCATTGATTTGGGATGAAAACTCCTCCTTCCACAACCTGCATTCCAGGATATTAGTGTTAAGATCTGTTTGGATGGTGTCCTGTGGTGGTTGCAGGGTAATGAAATGAAACAAAAGTAACAGTGAAGTGAAACCGGAGCGTGTCGTGTTCACATGTGAACCGTTTTGCGCATGCTGTGGACTTCTGAGAGGCTCTGGGATTGTTTAGCGTCTTCACACACACAAGCCACAATTCATGCGCACTGCTCCGAGAGCCCTGAGATGAACCAAAACAAAGGAAAAACGGTTTCTACTGTTTATCTCTGTATAGTGTGAATCTGTGGAGATTTGCTAGCTTTCGTTTCTCATCAGTCGATTATCAGCAGAATCAGAAAAGCAATAGAGCGCACAAACATCCGCTTGCATGACGAGACGTGCGGTATGACCTGAATCTTTTATTTGTTAATCTGTTAACAACACACATAATAAATCTGTCTTTGTATAAACAGGTGTCACGTCATGAAATGTTTTTAGTTTTTAGATCACTATTTAAAACTGTAGTCCTTAACTTGTTTGTGTTCAAATATTCCGAAATGTAATTAGTAAGCGAGTACGTCATGAATCTATTTTCCAAACCATGTTTTTTCTTCTTAAATCACTACAGTATGCCTATAATACGTTTTTTTTATATCTGGTAGGTATCGTTGCAGAGTAGTCCAGTGCCTGCGTGATTCATCATAGCCATAAATAGAGAGAAGTAGATCCGGCTACAGTGTTCTGTTTATTAACCGCTCGAGCGCTAAAGGTTACAGACTGCAGCTTTGATAAAAACATTAGTTATTCCTGGTGATTCAAACAACTGAATTATAGAGAGAGAGAGAGCGAGCAAGAACACCTATCAACACGTTTTTGAAAGCTGTTTGAAAATGATTTGAAGCGCTCCAACCAGATCACATCATTTAATGCAGAACGGGATTTCGTAGCTCGTTTGGCAAATCATTTGATTCAAAACAGGACCTCATAGCACGTTTTGCATTGCTAAATAATTCAGCAGCGCCAGGGATGCATAGACCATAAACCATCCAACCCCTGGGATATATGTGTGTGTGTGTGTATACATACCTTCATACACATTGATGCTTGAACGTTTTATTTAGTACTGTCCCGAGTAAGATCTTTTACATTGTTTTTGTCGACTAAATAAACCAATGATAATTAAAAAAAGCTGAAATCATTAAAAAAAGTTTGTGAACCCTTGGAAGAAAATTTGGTTACACTTTACAGTAAGGTTAATTAGTTAACAACATTAGTGAACATGAACTAGAAATGAACAATACTTCTACAGCATTTATAAATCTTAAATATTTACTAATGAATTATTAAAATCACGTTGTGTTTGTTAACATTAGTTAATACACTGAGAATTAACATGAACTAACTATGAATAGCTGTATTTCCATTAACTAGCATTAACAAAGATTGATAAATACTGTTACTGTTTTTCACGTTAGTTACTGTAATACATCAACTAATGTTAACAAATAACACCTTATTTTAAACTTTTACCAAAAATATTTGTGGAGCGTCAGAGAATGTTTAAACCTTTTGCGTCCCTCAACTGTCCTCAGTCTGAAAATTGTCTGTAATGTCTAAATTACAGGAAATGGAAAATTCAGTTCGTGAAGAATTCTATAGTTTTCTGCTAGTGTGTGTGGTGTTGTTGTTTTTTCCCCGTTCCATGGATATATTAGAGTATAAACGGTTAATCATCTCTATTCCTCTACTCCTCACATGTGCCCACAGCCATTAATATCTGCACTTGATGTCACAGTGAGAGACTGAGACTAATAAGTCGTCCATCAAGGCATTAAATGCTTTTTCATGCCGTTTAAATAAAAACTTACATTCATTTTATGAAAAAAGTGACAGCTGCAATATCTTTCACTGTCTCTTCATGGAGATAAAGAATATTGAGTGTTCTTGGAGAGATCAACTTGATTTATCATGCGAAATGGATTTGTGTGCCATTGGTGATGCATATTTGATAGTGTGTGTGTGTGTGTGTGTGTGTAGTGGCACCAGGCCGCTGCAGGATTTAACTCAATGCGATTTACTGCTCGGTTTGGCTTGACTTTGCTAACTGGCTGTTTCTGAGTGTCTGTTTTGTTGGCAGTGTTGTGTCCAATGGTTCTGGTTTTTGTGTGTGTGTATTAAGGTCTCAACCAATAGCATATGGCCAACTGTAGAAGATTTGGCCCTGGCTTACAGTTCTTTGGTTGTGTTTTTATTCCTTCAGTTATTGGTTGTTTGTGTCTGTTCTGATGTTTTGAGGGTTGCCTTCACATCCTCTCTGCGGTCGCAGGGCATGAAGTCATGCTAACACACACAACATTACAGAACCAAGTCTGTAAACAAGAGCTGTTTCCCCAAATGTGAAATGCCAAAATAAAAACCATCCTCTCGTGGATCTTTTTCATGGGTTATGTAATGTAAATCCACTTATGGCTACTAGACTAATTTATTATGTCCTGTCCGGGAAAAGAAGTCTACAAAAATCAACAGCCACAATGTAGGTTTGCCAAGCCGTTGCATATGAAGTGCTAAATGGTTTCTGGATGGCTGCTTGGTGAATGATTACTAGTTTTAAAGTAAAAAAAAAAACCTCCACCAATGACTAGTATATTACGTCTCAGTATACATACGATCTTCCTTCAATGTAAGCTTATGTTAAGGGTCTTCATCATTCAGTCTGTTTTACGTTTATTTTATCAATTTTATTCATATTCATTGCTTCAACACATCATTATCTTTTGAAGAGGCACTGGCAATAAGAGTTTTATCTCAATTGTTGATACGAGCAAAATAATGAAATGGGTAAACTGTTTTAAAATATTATTATTATTAATAATAATAATAAGAAGAAGATTTATTATTAATACATATTTTAAGTTAACTTCAAAGTTTAAAGTCAAGAAGGTTTTTTTCTTAAACACTTAATTGACATTACTAATTTTCATTGACTTGATGTTCCATATATATTTTTTATTAGATCAAAAAAAAAAAAAAAAAATATATATATATATATATAATAAAATATAAAATAAAAAATAAATATAATATATATAAAATATATACAATTTATCACATACAAAATAAAGTCTTTGTTTGGGCAATATGTCTGCATAAAACATGTCAATATTTATATTCATATAATTTATTTAATGTGTAAATATAACTTATTTTCGTACATATGTGTGTATTTATACATACATAATGAATAAATAATAATACAAAACTTATAGCATTTTTTTTTTTCAACTATAAATAACCTTAAAGAAAATGTAATATTTCATTATCTGTTCCATATTAAAATATAGTAAAATTGTGAAATATAATGTACAAGCAACGGACTCTTTTCATCATTAATGATTGTTATGCAAAATATTATATTACAGCTCATGCCAGTAATGTAAGTCCTGCTTCATCTTTCTGAAGAGTATTATAGAATGTTTTTTTCACTCATTTGTCTGCCTGGCGAAAATTATACATCGCTTAGAAAAATAATTGACCATACCTGGGGTGGACCGTTTGGAAAATGGATGGATGACAAGAATGACTTTGAAAAATAATCACTATTACTCATGTCCATAGTACAATCAGAAAATAATGAGTGAAAGTAACATGACATATTTGAACAACGTTTCAGAGAAAGATTTAAAACCCACTAATTTTCTAAAGAATAATGATGAGTCAATATCAGTTAGTCTTGCAAAGTCAGACCAACATCATGTATTAAAAAAATATAGTTTTACTCCATTTTATGTTGATTTTAAACTCGGATAAAGATATTTAACATTAAACCACTACACCATATTTTCTCAGTGTGTTGAGAATGTTAATTCTTGCTGTGTTCCTGTATTTCTAGGTGTGTGACCTGTCCTTCAGTTTGAAGAAGATGTTGATCAGACACAAGCTGACCCATAATCCTAACAGACCCATGGCTGAATGCTCCCTGTGCCACAAGAAGTTCACCCGCAACGACTACCTCAAAGTGCACATGGAGAACGTCCACGGAGAGACCGAGGGCTAGACATGCACAAACATATTCATACAAGCCTTATATAAAGGATGCATAATTTCACTACCAGCATTGACTTACTGTAACTGTCCACGCTCTTCCCAAGGTTCTGCGTTATCTACAAACACATAACCAGTTTATGTCCTTCAGACGTTTAACGGTCCGTCACAAGACTCATCAGTCGGTTTAAATGCTTTTTTAATCGTGGCTGCATTCTCAGATTTAAATAGGCATGAAAATGTGCAATTGTACAGAGAAAAGTATATCCTTTATAACGGATCCGTTTGAGTTTTGTCCTTCTGTAAGTATCAGTTGTTTTTCAGATGTTTTACACCGCTGTTAAGAGATGTTGCGTGACCAAAGATCATGACCAGCCAGTTTTCTACAACCTCGTTGAGAGTAAAGTTTGTTGGTTTGCATTTAACTATATTATCCAATATTTATCCTTTTATATTTTCAGCGTTCAGATGCACATGAGGTTTGTGTTTGATTGCCAGATTAACATCTTGCGGTTCTAAGTTTGCATTTCATTTGGATGAATGAACGATCGAATCGCTGATATCACTAATCTGCTCAGCGTGTTGTTTTTTTGTTTTGGTTAAATAAACATTTTTCCTGACCCTGTCCCGTCCATCTGCGGGAGACATGTTGCAGTGCTCTGTGGGATTCTGAAGACAGTGCTGCCCTTTACTTAATTATAAACACTTGATTCTTGGTAAATGGTTGGTGTTGGAGGAATCGGATGTGCTTTGATGCTTGATTAGACATGCTCGGTTGATGATTGTGCTCTAAAGCTGGTTACCATTGGTTATAGCATAATTAAAACCTTAGTGTGGGTTTGGATAGAAAAATAATTACTCATTAAGTCTGAGATCCAGAGCCAAGTGCACAATCTTTTGTTTTTGGACATCTACAAGTATGAATGAGATGGTGACCTGGTCGTAGTCACTATACTTTACACTATTATTAAGAGTTTCCCATTAAATAATTCCTAATTTGCTGCTTGTCAGTAGTTAGTATGGTAGATGTTAAGTTTAGGTTTGGGTTAGGATTAAGGGATCTAAAATATGGTAATCATGCATAATAAATATATATGCTTTATGGGCCGGTTTCCCGGATAGGAATTAGATTAAGCCCGGACTAGACCTTTGCTAATTCAGGACAAACATGCATTATCTGTGAGCATTTTAAGTCCAAACAATGGCAACAATGTATTTTAAGATATCTCAGTGCAAGCCTTTTCTAGTTTAGACAGCTCTTAACATTTATTTTAGTCTAGGACTAGTCTTAAACCCTGTTCGGGAAACTGACCTTATAAGTTTAAATGAACAGACGGTTAATAATGGATAGCATTCCCTGCGCGACACAATACAAGGTATCTTTTCCTTGTTCACACCAGCAGCAACTTCTGAGGCTGGCGATAAGGTCAGTAGTGGGCTTCAGTGATTTCTTAGTAACATCATTGTTTACAGCGAATCAGGTTTCTTGACGCTAAATACAAACATTTTGAAAGCAAAAGAATGAAAATAATACAGTCAAGTCACTTTTATTTATATAGCGCTTTTAACAATACAGATTGTAGCAAAGCACTGAACATTATCAAATAGAA
>JAUCNO010000500.1:1053860-1064023 GCA_032353835.1 Enteromius viviparus | reverse complement strand
ATACTAGTAGCCTATATTGTGATGATATTTTCACGACCCAGATTTTTTGGTGCCCCCCCAAGCACTTGGTGCCCTACACGCAGTGCGTGATGTGCGTGTGCTGAGCGCTGGCCCTGCGTCATTCAGAACTGTAAAGGGTCTACTTTTCTTTGTGTGTGCTGCCAGTAAACCTGGTATCATAAAACAAGCGCGTTATGCCTTCTAGTCTTGAACTGGAGCGTTTCCGAAACTAATTGAAAAAGACATGATACATATATATCGACTGAAAGCATTAAATTACCACTTAACGAAAAAAAAAAAAGAAATTAAACAAGAACTCATTCATTAAATTAAATAATTGGTAAAGATGACTTCTCTTTAAAGGCATGTCTATGCGGAGATGGAGGATCAGGAAATTCATCTGTGCGACACGGACTCAGAAAACACTTGTTCATTAGGAAATAATTCAAATGTCTTCCTATTGTTTTCCCTCCACATGATAATTACCTTTGTAAGTGCATTGCGGCAAGATTATTGCGTTCATCTGAACGTGCTGCGCTGACAGCTGCTCTCTCTCTGCGGCGGGACAATACTTTTTAATAAACCTTTTTGCTGCTGAGCGTGGCCTCTTTTAATCTTTAATTGACGGATGTCTAAAATATAAAAATAAGGAGAAGCCTAAAACAGGCTTCTGAACTATGACATCAAAATTGGCCCGAAGCCCGGCCCGAGGGACGTAAAAACGTCGGCCCCGTCGGGCCTGGGCCTAAATGCAGGGCTCTATTCCACAGAGTTCACTCCTGAGTCCTTTTAAATTACCCTTTCTATTTGTGTTTCCATTCTTTCTTCTAATTTTCTCACACAAACAGCCACTCCTCGTTGGGGATACTGAAGTGATGTCATTTGTTAGTTTTGTTTCCTATGAATGTCCATCACAGGACAGTGATTTTAAGTGTGCGTTATCCAGAATGTGAGTTATTCAAATGTAGAACCACAGGAAGCAGAATCTGACATGCTTCAGTTGCAGTTTTGCTTCAGTGATCTGGGTAATGCTACAGCCATCATCTAGGTTTTGCATTGCGTTAATGTTATGTTTACATTGTATTTGTGTTGGCATGGGCAGCATTAATGTGGTACCATACATTTCCGTTTTTGAGAAAGAAGGAAACATTTCTGTGATTTATAATAGTGAGAGATGTTTCATTTCCAAGAAACCCTTATTTTCTTTCTCACTGCAAATGTTATTTTCGAAAATAACAAACGCATGTTTCAAATGAAGTTATAAGGCTTCCTCTCCAGTCTGCTGAAAAGTCATAACTTATATGCAGACAATGAATGTATTGCTTCACGCTTTTTTCTTTTGCTTCTTTTTATGTGCACCCGAGCCCTCAGTAAGTCATCACCGAGCACTGGGAAGAACATTTGTTCAGGATTAGTGTTCGTTTAACAGATTTTTTAAATACTTTCTCATCTTCAAAGGGCCTGCCATAGCTTCGGTAGCCCCACGTACCCATGATGCCTCACCCGGGGAGGCCTGTGTCTCCTAACTGTAATTTATGTTGATGTCATAGCATTTTTAAAAACAACTGGTAACTTGAGAGATCTTGTGTAAAGCTCTTGGCTTTCATTCACCCACCTGTTTGGAGTCAGAGATGAACAGAGACCAGGGTTGTTTGGGGTTGTGCTTTGGATAAAAAGTGTTTTACTTACATAAGATCACACACACACACAAATGCTGTCAGGTTTGAGGCGTAATCTTAATTCTCTTTAGTGTGGTGGATTGAGTTTCATTAGAAACAGGTTGAGGAGAGAGAGGGAACTGGAAGAGGAGAGATATGTGCGTGTTTGTGCTCTACGTCATGACTTTGATCCTGATTGTGACCTCACATGAGCCACATTTGCAAATCAGAGAAACCAGCGGATCTAATGATCTATAAATTCACCATCATCAACATTAACATTATTACGTTCCATTTGTATTCACCAATTTATCCAAAGATTTATCAACCATTCATTATCCATTATCATTTATTTGTCATTCAATGTATTGTCATCCTTCATGTCTATCCATACAGTACATGCATACACAGGCGCTTCCACACTTGCATCAAAAGATTAATCTATTCCTGATCCATCATCATCACACCACCCATCCATCAATGTATTTGATTATTATTTGATCAATCGATCAATCAATCTAATGTCCATCCCTCAAATGCATACATTTATCCATCCATTCATCAGTTCATTCTTCCATCCATTTTTTACATCCAATATACATCTATCCATCCATCATTCAACCCAAAGATCCATCAATCCATTCATCTGCCTGCCAATCTAATCAAAAATCAATCAATCCATCCATCCTTGCCTTCTATCCACCAAACCACCTGTCTGTCCATCCACCTAATTAGATCCATCCAACTACCCATACATTTAAAGATCCATTCATCCATCCATCAACCTATTCATTCATAATTTTCATTATTTACTGAGGTCTGAAATCATTGAGAGGAAGAAACTCGAAAAAGAGTGTGAGGAAGAGATAAGTGGAGAAGATAGAACTCTGCAGGTGCTGCCGGAAAGAAAATCAGAGCGGAATTCCCAGATGGCGAGCGGGAATCAGTGCAGGATAAATAACCCAGTGACTGACAGCCACTCAGAGAGGAGTGAGACATCACTCACACACAGCAGCAGAGAAAACAAACCTGTGAGTGAGTGTTTTATTAGCATGTGAGTGTATGTCAGGGAGCAGAAAAGGAGGCCAGTGTGCATGTGTGCTTTTCTAGCTCTTCATATTTATTTTCTTTGCATTCAGACTCAGTGAATGAATGTGCAGCGCCCCCCCGGATCATATGTGTCGTAAATGTGGGTGTAGGTGGGATTGTGGTGTATACACATAATTATATGTTAACATAAAAAACCCTGACTCGCTTTGACAATGTTTTGCACGTCCATACTTGTTCTGCTTTATAGCGATGCAATTCTCACTATTTATTGGTGTATATCTGAGCCAGATCTTATAAAATTGCTTGTTTCAGTGTCAGTGTCAGTTCTTATGAGGAATGTATAATCACACGGGAAAGTCCAGAGATCTTCCATACATTCCTGAAGGTTGCTCTGCAGGTCCAGACATCCATTCCATGCCTGGAAGAGTTCACTATTGGTTCCTTATTTTCTCCATCAAGAGTTTTCCCAGAACTACAGACCTGGACCACGTGGACAGAATGGACTGGGCCATGCATGCCATGTTTAGATGGATCAGGCTTTACTGTATTTAAAAAGAATGGACTGCAGGAAACCTATTCCCCCTGGAGAAACTTTAACCAATTCCCAATGAGAGTATTAGCGCCTTACTTTCACTATCAGGGTCAGCAGGTTGAGTTATCCCAGAGCCCTCGTTCCTGAAACGGCAGCACGTAGTAGATTTGAGGGGGGCCATGGTTTCATGCAATGTTTATCATCTAACCAGGGTCAAAGTGTCACCATCCCAACTGAAAGAGATCGACCATGCTCGCTGTTGATTTGCCCTAAAGGCTGGGAGAGAACAAATTTCCCGCTGGGTACAAAGTTGCCCTCTCATAAGCATTTGGAAGCCTGGCTCGTCTCACGGATGCAGGACATGTGTCAGCCAGATGTCCTGAACGCCTCATTCTCCTTCAAAGAAACAATTAGGGACAATTATCGTAACATATAAATGAATTTAGTCCAAAATTACAAAAAGTGTGGCATGGGGAGATGCAGGGAGTCATGGGTAGGAAGGTTAGAAGGGCCACAGGAACAGGTGGTTGCAATCTCTGCCAAAGTCTCAACAGTGTTCAAAAAGCAATGAAGGGGAGAATGGAGAGAAAGAGAAAGCTGACAAGCTGTTTGTTCAAGCACTTGTTTGTGTGGACAAGTGCTACCACTAACCGTACACACATGCTAATAGCAAGCACTGCCTAAATGATCGTCATTGGATTTAATGGTGGCTCATTTTCTAAATGCAACTATTAAAACCAAACCCCTTGTGTGCATGATGAAGGGACAAATAACTCTGCAAACAAACACCCATGGACATCAACTACAGTTTACAGCCCGTAATATGCATGTGCAAAACCAAGAGGCGTTTTGGAGGTCTAAGGGTAGAAATGAGATCCATACTGGTTCTAGATGAGAAGCACATTGGACCATGTGCTTGGGATGGATTGGGCCATCGGTGGTGTGTTTATATGGATCAGGCTTAATTGTGTTTGAAAAGTAGGGAGAAGTGGAGACTCTGTCCAATAAGAGTCTTTAAAAACCTTCTTTGAAAACACACGCCAACATGTGGTCCTGTGTGAGCTCTGTTGAAAAACTGCATAAACCAGCATAGCCATGCTGTTTACCAGAAAAAATAAAATAAAATACTGGCCAATCAATGTGGTATTCTGATGAAGAATGCTTTGTGAAAAAAATGTTTTAGTATATTTAGTTTACACTAAAAATAGTACAGTATACCCGCAGTCTTATTTACTAGCATTTGTCAGAGATAAAAATATACTTGGCTTATGTTTACAAGTATACAGGAAAATAACTAGGCTTAAGCTTTTAATAAAGATATACTTCAGAAAACTTACAAGTACATATGCAGTTTAAAAGCTATTAAAATAGTAGGTAACTATAGGAGTCTACACTACAAAGTATATTACAATGTGTTCTTTCGTAAACTAAAAAGTAAGCTACCCATATATAATCTACCAGTACATCTATAATGTCACTCATAGCATAGTTACTGGTGAAAAGTCAATTGCAAAAGTATACTTTTTATAAACCAAAAGTTGGACTATTCAGTCCCATGGAGTACTAAATTAGTACTTTAATCTACTATAATGATTTAATTAGACTGTACTGTATAGAAAGTATATTTTGACCTTATAGGTTTTTTCTAAAATTTATTCAAGTATACTTTTTGGTGACGAATGAAGACCAGCAGCTTTTAACTTCTAATCAGCCTTGTTTAAGCTGTGTGTGCATGTGTGTGTGGTCCTACTGGTAATCTCAGAATCTCATTGGACGATTTACCCAACACGGTACATTGAACAAAAAAGTGAAGAGGTGAGCTGAGTGAAAGAAGAAAGAGCTTATTTTCAGTTTGATTAAATTTAATTATTTGCTGGTTTTGGCAGATAGCATCATCTACAACTGCATGCACACATTGCTTTTCAAAGTATTGCCACCTGTAAACCATACCCCAAACCCTAAAACGATGAGAAAAATTAGCATTTTTAGCATTGGTAGGTGGACATTTCCTCAAGACAATTCTCAGCTTATTTGTCTGCAGAGTACGGCAAGGTTTGACCTGCACGTAAATACATATGAAGCAACCACAAAGCTACAAACATTTCAAACTGTGCATACACAGGTGACTCTAATAATCACACGCTTCCATTCCCAGGGCATGGTGGGTAATGGTGATGTATGAGGTGTGAAGTGTTTGTGTTTTATCTGTGACCGTGACAACAGTGATGGTTGTGTTATCTGTTATGGTGAACCGTAGACATGTGCTGGAGACTCGACCTGCCCCAGTGAACCCCTGATAAAAGAACCCGGACACTTCATACTGGACAACACACATTAATCACACACATCAGTTCCAGCATATAGTATGTGTATCCATGCATCCTCAACTCAAGTACATTTTTTCCTTCACACGTGCACACAGACATACTGCAATCGCTCATAAACTGAATCAGTGGCAGTTTAGTGCAGTACACATGCAAATGCACAGATAATTAGACTACATCTGTCATTCCCTGGAGCAATAAAGAACAGGACTAGAATGAACGAATAAAGAGATAGTGGGAGTAGAAAATGAGAAAATATTACAGGAGAACAAATTCAGGACAGATAAAATGAGGGGTGGCCCTTGTCTTCTGGATGGCAAGACCTGAAACACTCAAGTATGTGAGCAAAAAACACGAAAGCCCTATTCGGACGGGACTAGTTCTCCAAACAACGGATAAGTTGTTTTTTTTCATATGAACGTATGCATTTTGTTCAGACAACGTCTGTCCTTTCATATATGCATTCGGACGGGACTAACATCTCCATTTTTATTACGGTTGTCTGTGTTTTACATTTGGGAGTTTTTCAAGGCCACATGTCCAGGATGCATGGAGATGTGTTTAAATATTTTTTACAAGTTATAATAATAAAAAAGTAATAAAAAAGTGTAAAACAAATAAAATATAGTTCTATATATAACTTCTTATAAACCCACTGGAATACGTTTTAATTTATTATATAATTTACATGTGATGTAACTGACTGGAGAAATGAAAGAGTACTCTTACCTGATACTGACATTAAAGTAAGTCTTAACAATTTACGTGATTTGGCTCTTCTTCATTCTTTTATTTCTGCGCAGGTTAGCAAACACATTTACATCCAATATTGGTGCGCAAACTTAAAAACCGGTATGCTAACGATGCCCAAAACACAAAAGAAAACGCATTTTGGAAAAACATTTTCGACAATCACAGACATCCGCATTCAGACGGGATTAGATTTCTCAGAGTTTGCTGAGAAACAGTAGGTAATTTGCACTAAAGTTTTTACAGAGGTAGTGTGGGAGAAAGACTAAAATCACAAAGTACATCTGTGAAACTGAAATTTCTCTAATGACCCCCTGTAAAACTAGTCCCACCTGAAGAGGGCTTAATAGTTGGATTTCATTTTGTTGTGGTCTGATTAGTTTCAAATTCTCTTCAAGACAAGTCATGTCACTCAGCGACCATCTTTGAAGTGCCTCTCAGGCATCCAAGTGCAGCTCCTATCTCTTTAAATAGGGAAACTATTCATTAAGCTTGCAATTAAATGACCAATCACCAATAAAATCTGACAATATCTGTGTAATAAATGTTGCTTCTTTTGCTCAAAAAGCTTTATAAAAGGCTTTTTTCTTAGGCAAGATCATTCAGTGCGCATGCACAGTCCTAGGCACACGTCTCAGAATGCTGACTGTTTCTATAGCAACCTTCTAATGGCAAAAGTGGTGAAACGCTGACTTTTACAGATCAGCAATTGGCTATTTTATTCAGAAGGCGGGACTTCCTGCAATTGATTGACCATGTTAAGCATTGCATTTTCTCCCATTCAAAAGTGTTTGAGTGACACATCTTGAGTATTCGATAATCTTTGATAGTTTCAAGTAGGCAATTATGAACTGCATTCTTCATGTTGCCACAAGAAGCAGTATATTGGCCAGTCATGCATATGCAATGCTGACATTTAGAAGTATCAACATGATCACAATTCGTACATATTTTACGAGGTGGCTAATTCATACAAATCCGTACAACCTAACCCCGCCCCTAAACCTACCTGTCACAGGGTTTCAGACAAATCATACAAAATCGTGTGATCGAGTGAGGTCATAATAATTTGCACGAATTTGGTACGAATTGGTCATGAGACTCGGTTAAAAGTATCAGTTTTAAGTATCAAGTCTTGCAGCATGTTTAAAAAAAAAACAAGTAAATTTAATATTACTACTGGAACTGCCAGGTACAAATGATTATTAAACAGCACAAACTACACAAAAATGGCAGATGCACTGAATTTACTCGTTTTTTTACTCAAGTTAACTGAATTATTAAGGAATAGTGTATGATGGAATAGGTGCGATTTCAGATATAGTCATGTTTGTACTGCCTCTAGTGTGCATTTAAACTGAAAACTGCAGCAATTGAAAGCATGACAGCCAACTAATTGCTACTCAACACTAGCCCAAAATTAACAGAATTGGTTTAAAAAAAAAATGTTAAAGTAGCCCTATTCCACAGGAAACCCGCAGACTTGGCAACACTGCAACTGATGCCTGTTCTATTTCTACCAATCCAAAACCATAACAGTTTTACAAAGTGGCGATTTCATACAGTATGTGAGATTTTTTTTTAGGAATAAGCATGAGGGTTCACCCTTAACCTCCCCTACACATAACCATCACTGATAGTTACCAGTTACTATGAGATTGTTGTTTATGCCATAACCCACACACTTGTGCTATTTCCAACAACAGGACAACTGGATTTAAAACTTTCTCTTTGACATATTCAGTGTAGACAGCTTAAAATTGTTACAGCATGACACAACAATGTTCATATCCTGGTGCAGACATACTGAGATCCTAAAGACACAGCTACCACTTTCTCTCTCTATTTGAATAAGAATTGATCTTTAATCTAATGAACTAATGAAGTGTAATCTCCCTGCAGATGTTCTATGAGGAAACCAACTTTTACTAAAGTCCCAGAACGCTGGCCAGGAAAACCCCATTGAACTCATAGAGGGTTAAGTAGACAAGCAGGTGGCAACCCAGAAGAGTTCAAGGGTGAGGCCCCATTTCAGGATGGGACCTCATAATACGGGCCAACCCTGACTCTCACTCTCATTCTGCTGCAATAGTTGGGCAAATTATAGAAATGAGAGACTATAGATATATTTATAGTAGCTAAAAAGAGAGAAAGTTGTCATAATTTTTCACACCCCTCCCTCACGGATGGGGTTTTGTTTCCTTGCCGCTGTCGCCTCTGTCTTGCTTAGTTGGGGATTTCTAGTGACTATCTTGACTACAGAGACTGTCTTTGCATTTTATAAATAAATAGTTTAATCTCGTCATTATACATGTTCTCCTTTAATAATGTTTATGTTTGATAATGTTTAATAATGTTTAGTGCTTTGCTACAATCTGTACTTTTAAAAGAGCTATATAAATAAAAGTTGATTGATTGATTGATATTTGTCTTCAGCCGTTGCAGTTTCGAACAAAAGTAGTTTAGTCATTTAAGATGAATCCCCTTCTCCCTTTCCTAACAGGGTTTAGAGTTAAAACTGAATTTTATTGAAATATTAGCACTGCAAGTGTGCAAACGTTTTCGTTTTCAACGACTTTGTGAAGGCCTGAGAAAATGTGAAAACATAATTCCTCTCAGGAGAACTTTCTCTTTTCTCCATCAAATGTTCTTACATTTCTTCTCAATTTCAACTCCAGAACACTTTCCACACACACACACACACACACACACACATGTATGCATGCAAGCACACGTAACTGGCAGCGCTGGGGAGGTGCAGCTGCAGATTGTAAAAATAAACGCAGCGTGTTTTAAGAACCGAGAGATTAGCTCTCTTTTATAGGAGGCTCTTTCATGTGCGACTCCCTGAGCGCTGGCCGTGGAAAGAGAGAACAGGTTGGAAACACAGAAAGGAAGGTGTGTGAAGTTTGTCCGGAGTGAGGCACGCTGCCGGAATGTGGAGAAGTCTGTTTCTTTCTTTTCTTTTTCGTGAGCTGTTTGATGTGCAGAAGAACAGTAATTGAACAGAAATCTGTGCGAGAGGCCTTTCTCCAGATGTTTTCCTGTGAAATCTTTGAGTGTGAATAGTGTGTGTCGTGATGGTTAGGTATTAAGGTGACCCAGACTACTGAACTTGTTTTCCAGTGAACCACATTAGAACTTGAATTATTATGATTTTTTGTTCTGTAATACATCCTGGTGACTGCAGACTGTCATTTGAAGCAGTAAGATAACAGTAGTCCTTTGTTAATAAATGTTTTGATCAAGTCAGCAATCAGCAAATCCAGCTTGATTTGAGATGAACGGGGATTCCCACCCACAGAAACCTGAGCATCCTGCCATGTGCCCCTATTAAATCTCATATTCTTGTCTTCTTACTATCATCAGTTCAGGGTGAACAATTTCTTCCATATCAGATGTATGAACCAAGAAGATTAAACTCACTCACAGATCATATCTGGAATATAGTAATGTTGCTGTGATGATATGCGTAAGCATATATCGACTTAAATTAAAAATACAAAAAATAAGCACCTATGTTGTACTTATATGGAGGAGACAGAAGTTTCAATGAGCTTGTGTCATTTGTCAACTCGTAAAATGGCTCATTTTAATAAATGCTAAATAAATAAATGGCTAGCTAAATAAATAAATTCGGTAACACTTTACGGTAAGGGTACATGAATTACCATGAATTCATGCATAAATTCATGCATGAATAATGCCTTACTTCATGCAGTAATATCTCATGAATTATCAGGAACTAACATGAGTTCAGAGTCTTTCATTTATGACTTCATGGATGAACTACACATTAATTAAGACATTAACTAAGATGGGAACATCATCATAGTTTATGATTTATTA
>JAUCNO010000500.1:1001409-1014298 GCA_032353835.1 Enteromius viviparus | reverse complement strand
ACCAGAAAATGAATGTCTTACAGGGTCATTGTGGTAATGAGCTTTGAGCTCCCTGACAAAGAACACGGCCCGAAACCTTAAACATGAGGTCAACTCCTTTTAATACCCTTCAGATCTGCCACAGCAGAGAGAGAGATGATGAAGTTTTTGGGATTGTGATGAGCTGAGACAGCAAAAGAGAGAGAGGCGGATTATGAGATCAAGCAGAAGAAGAGCTAATCCTGCCTGTTATTAGCAATGATAGTGCTATAAGTGACAACACATGCAAAGTTATGGTACTCCGCAAACTCAGAGCAACTATAGCAGTGCTTAAACAGGCTTGTCCAATCACAGTATCGCATGCTCGAGATGAGGATTAGACCTACAGAGAAGGAGCTCTGATCCTACGGCCTCTCTCTCCTCACTGTAAACGGATCAAGTTAGCAGACCGCTAATCAGTGATGTGTGCAAGACCATGGTGCTGCAGTGATGTACCACTTACCGTAGTGTGTTACTGGGGCTCCCGTTTCACCGTGATGATCAGTACGATTATCATCGAGAACTCTGGAAGCTAATTTGGAGATAAGTGGGATAAATCCCTGCCTCAGGAAACAAGGCTAATTTTTCACTTCCAAGTGACCCACAAAAAACATGGACAAGATCCTGGAAGCCAAAAGAGGGAGGGAGGGAGGGATAGAAAGCTGAAGATGGAGAAGAAGCGCACAAGGAAACATGTACTAGACAATATTAAGGTAGATAGCGAAAAACATAAATAAAAGGAGGTGAGAACAATGATAACTTGTAATTTTAAAGACTGTTGATACTGACTTTTCTCCACTCCTCAAGTCCTCCACTTTTGTTCTTCATACAACCCAATGTTCCACCGATCTCTACAAATTTGTTATTTCTGGGAAGGGTGCCCACCATTTTCCCCAACCAAGTATTGGCCTCTTGTAACTCCCACTCTTGGAACATGTTGAATTCCTTCAGAGCAATGAAGTGTGTGAAACAAGATGAGAAGCACTGTGAAGATGACAAGAATAAGCCTTGTCCCTAAACCCCTTCAACCCCAACTCACCTTAGGTCATCAGCCCCCTCCACAAAATATTTTCTGATTAAAGTCCTCTTTACCTGCAAACCCAAAATCAGTTTATCTCATATTAAGTAGCCTGCTAGCATTAATTTCTATGCTGGTCTGGTGGTGGTATACCAATAGGTTATGAAGTGAATCAAGTAGTCCTGTGTAGCCAGAGCTTCAGACTGATGGCAGAAGGTCTGGGAACCTTCAATACCAAGGACAAGGACCAAGCTAAAGAGGCCATATGACTGACAGATAAAGTCAAGTCAAGTCAAGTCACTTTTATTTATATAGCGCTTTTAACAATACAGATTGTGGCAAAACACTAAACATTATCAAGTGAAAGAACAAAGTGATGGTAATTTATAATGATGAGAATTAAACTATTTATTTATCAAAATGCAGAGACGGTCTCTGTAGTCAAGTCACTATTTTCATGTGTCCCAATCTAAGCAAGAGGCGACAGCGGCAAGGAACCAAAACCCCATACATGAGAGAATGGGGAAAAAAAACCTTGGGAGAACCAGGCTTAGTTGAGGCCAGTTCTCTTGCCGGACACCCAGCACCTAATTTCCAGTTCAATTTTAAACATGTCAGATTGCAACCAATAATGTTTTTTACACTGGATTGCCTGTGGGTGTGACGTCTAGGTCTGAGACTATGCATGAACAAAACTGGTAAAAGGTGGTTGACCAAGAAAGTTTTTTTTCGTTAAAACAGTAAAGTAGTCTTGTGGGGATTGCAGGGGTGCATAAAAAAGGATTGAAGGATAGGCTGATTTCAAGCGATCAGAATGCGATTTTGCCCAATGGGGATCCAAATTAATATGCTTTTCATGTGTTCAGGGGGCCCAAAAAACCATAGTGACGGCCCTGGATAATTGTATCCCATAGTGGGTACTATCATTCAAATCAATACAATAATACAGGGTTTTTAACCCACTGTCCTTCAAAGTTTAGTTCCAACCTTCTTTAACATACCTGCTTGTTGAGTTTTATCAGAATTGGAGCTAAGAAGCAGGGTTGAATGCCCATGCAAAAATGTACTGAAGAGTTTCCAAACTCATTGCACTCCTGACCCCAGCACGGTAATAGAGAATCATGTGACTGTGGATAGATGAGGAGCTTTCAGATGGTTCATAGGCCTTTCGGCTATGTTTGGACTGGAAGCTTTGAAGTTTTTAGTGAGGAAAAAAGCATTTGGGTCGAACTGTCACTTGAATTAACCTAGCAGCTCTCAAAATGGCTCTGGTCTTAATTAAGAGATGGAAATGTTTCATCATGCCTTGCTTGAAGTGTGAGTAAATTCTAACTCAAACTAAATCCTAAGATTTAGAGCTCTAATCCAACCATAGTGCAATTTTACCCACCAGACCAAACTGTGACCAAGAAGTTGTCTATACAACTTTATCACACAAAGCACCACTAGTAGTTGCAGGTCGTAGCATAGCACCACGATACAGTTTTTTAAACAAACTATGAAGTGTTTGGATTTGAAACCAATCTTTATACATTCAACACATTAGCTTACAGTATCCAAGGATGGTAGCTGTCATTCACACCTCAACTCACCATGAAAGATCCATCTGGCATGACACTGTAGATCATCCAAAAGCTGAAGTCACTTTCCAGCAGACACAAGCAATGACATGCTAAAGATTTCTGCCGAGCCCAGAGTGTAATGTCTTTTATTGACCTTGTTTAACAAGCAGGGGAAGTGGTTTAACTCTCCACCCTAGTCACCCACAAACCCCCAAATTCAGCCCGTGCCAGACATGGGATTTCCCTGAGTTCAACAGGAGCTTTATCAATCTTCTGCAGGTCCCTGAGGACATGTGTTTATTCTATCCAGAGTGAGACATGGCTTGTGTTTAGCACGCCATGCTTTCCTCCTTCCAGCACGCAACTTTAGCACAAACTCATTGGCCAAACCACACATGCAAGTTTCAAGAATGCCACCAGTACAATTTCCTCTAATTGATATTTTTTTGAGAGTAAGCCTTCACCCACAAAAACAAATTCAATGAATCATGTGTGCAACAGAACAGAGAGCCACGGAAGGGCTTTATATTCCCATGAAGACTTTGCCCAAAACGGACACACATGACAAACATCAAGCACTAGGGCATAAATCCATAATAGGACACCCTTCTGATGCAGATTACTATAGACACAATTAATATGTTCCATACCCACAGCCTTAGAACCACACAATGTGTCTGGTTAGCTATGGAAATCCCACTTGCGTGTGTATAATAAGGAATTACTCACAAATTCTGCATTGTGGATAAAATTAAAGTGGTATTAGATTTTGATTGGCAAAGAAGTGGTCTGTAAAACATAACACTACACAGAAGGGTACTGCTATTGCAAATGCAAGAGTGTATGAGCTATTATCAAAGAGGCTACGGTGCTTCATGGAAGCTTTGGTTTTGGAGAATTTTCAGCAAAACACAGCTGGATAAAGCAGGTGTATTCAATTTAATGTTTGTAGGAGAGAGTGTGTGCTATGTGTGTGTACTGTGGATTTGGTAAGTGCACACGTTTTCATTGCACAGGGTTCAGAGGTTGTGTCATCTAAGCTAACCCTAAGCGTTTAGAGATTCAAATGGATCCACTTCCTGTTTTGAGTCAGATGGACTGAGAATATGCCAATTCTGAACCATGTTTTGTCTTCTTACTGACACTTTGCACTGCTCTCCTGACTGTGTCACATCTTTTATTTAGCTCTCTCCTCTTCTCCTGATAAAGAGGGCACCATTAAAGGTAACCCATCACAGCCATTCCAGACCTTCACAATAAAAACCTTTCCTGTGGGAAAATCCTCTCAAGTCACAGTGCATCTGCGTCTTCTGTTACATGATGGAATGCAACCTGTTTCTGGGTACGAGAAAAGAAAAAAACTTGACGGGATAACGAAAGCAGAAAATACGGGGGGTTGAGAAGAAATCCGACAGACTTACTTGAAATTTTCCATTTCTAAGACTCTCACAAACCACATACATTCCACATGAAAATAAACCCAACCCTTGAAATTGGCACATGCAATAAAACCAGAAATAATACTTAACACAAAAAACTACTCAACTTATGGGTTGGTTGGTTACTCAACTCTCTTGTTAAAGAATAGAATAAGAAAAAACTACATTGTGAGTGGTGTTTATATTTTAGGTGGTGGTTTAATGTTTTAGGTCAAAAGAGTCCACATCAAGTTTTTTAATCCCTAAATTTAAATTAATATTTAAAGCGAACACAAAACAAAAGCATGCACCTCACTGGCGGATTTCTCCAAATGGACAAAGATAACTTTACCATGAAGAAAAAATAATTGAAGTCAGCATCTTGATTTTTTTTTTGTCAAGATTTCTGTCAAAATTCCCAAAGACATAAGATAAAGGCAATGGATGTATTTGTGATTTTGGCTATATTTACATGACATGTAATCACTCAAAAGTTATCAGCCTCAACTAAATGTGCTGCTCCTCTCAGACACAGAAATTGATTTGCTTTTAGCAAAAAAACTAGACCTTGCACTTGTGTTTTTTTGTTTTTGGTCTAAAAATGGCTAAATCTACTGACAAACTTCTCAAACTGCATACACAGCTTCAATAAACTATGTCAAATCTCTCGTCAGATATCTGGTATTCGGGCATTTAGCTGCGTGCATGTGATCTTTGAATGTCTGTTTAAATAATGACTCATGAGGGGTATTTCAGGAGGAGTCTTGCACCTGTCTCCTCTTGCCCTGACCTTCACCCTTGTCTCCCTGTTTGACCCCTAAAGTGTTAATCTCACTAATCCTAACCATTCCAATAAAACATCTGGCTTCATTCAAACCCCATTAGGAGCCATAGACAAGAGTTGGAACTGACAGAGCCATGTCCCTTCAACCTAACCCAGAGTCATAACCCCAATACCAAACTAGATTCACCCTCCCCCCCCTTGAGTCTTGACTCTGACACTAACCCTAACCCTCTCTCCACGGAGCTCTGGGTCAGCCTCATCATGGCCCCAGTCGCACCCGGAGTCAAGCTGATAAAACTGCCAGAGATCTCTTTATGTTTGACAGGGCCGTGTGGTTTAGGATTGAGGCTTGCAAAGAGGCAAGCAGTATTTTTCTCTTATTTGTTATGCATTTTCTTCCCCCAAAGTGTCCCACAAATTTGTTCCCAATTAAAGCTACATTTAGTAGATGTTATCAGTGCAACATTTTTGGTCAAGTCTTAAGAAACATAAGCAGGTAAAGAAGTAAGCCCTAATCATAGCATCAGCCATTATATTTGTGGATTTATCTAATCCAGGGTTGTCCAAACCTGCTCCTAGAAACCCACCGTCCTGCAGAGTTTAGCTTAAACTCTAATTAAATACACCTGAACCAGATAATCAAAGGAGAGGAAAGAGGGTACAGTAACTTGTTTTGTGCCCTAGGCACTGGCTATGATTCAGACTTATTAGAAATTTCTATGCCTGTTAGGGCTTGATGGAGCTAAACTGTGCAGGACACTGGCATTCCAGGAGCAGGGCTAGACTCCCAGTCATGGGGGGCATAAGTTGGCTACAATTTTCCTAATTGTTTCAGATTTTTTTAATTGTATTTCAAAGGTTTTGGGTTCGAGTCTCAGTACTGACAGGGATTATAGGTGGGAGGAATGAATGACCAGTGCTTTCAGCTTCAATACCATGACTGTGGCGAGACCTTTGTGCAAGGTACTGAACCCCCATTTGCTCCCTGGGTGCCACAGCAAAAAAAATGGCTGCCCACTGCTCTGGGTGTGTGGGATTTCTATAGTTATTTGCTTGCCCCTGTAAATTATAGGTCCTACCTCACTGAGGCCCTAACTGGCTGCTTCAGGCACACTAAAAATTATCCCTTCAAGATGGTTTCACTCAAAGGTACCTTCAGCAGATCTGAGACCAAACAACAGGACCATTAAAACTTGAACACCGTTTATGAAGAAAGATGATAAAAATCTGTCAGTTCCCATCCTTCCGGCCTTGTCCTCGGAAAGAAATGGTCATAGGAGGAATAAAACTGTCTCTTAATGGAGAAGAGTGAAGGTGAAAGGCAAGTGGTTATACTGGATCTCATGGTGTTACTCAGCAGGGGTAGGGCAGACAAAACATGTACATGTACTGACCAGACAGCTATGTAAAAAGCATACAGTCTGTTAGCAATGGGGGTCTTTTGCTCTCAAGTTTCTGTTCATTAGTTTGGTACACCGGACCATACACAACCAAGCTGTTGCTAATAGGAACTCTGGTTTCAGTTATGTCCTTCTACTTTTCTATAAAAATAAAAATTAAAGAAAGATTTAAGAAAAGGGGGGCGAATATATAAATACTAAAATGTTGTTTCAATAGTATAGACATATAACCTCATTTAAACTTACTGTAAAAAGTTAGTTCACCCCAAATGACAATTCTGTAATTAATTACTCACCCTCATGTCTTCTGCCATTTTAAAGAGCAGCTCAGCACACCGCATACTCAAGCTTTAACATATTTGATATAATCAGACTTGTTGACATTTTGGGAAAAGCATGTGAATGTAGGTAATCTTTGGATGGTTACTTCTAATGGAAAGCAGAGACATGCATTGTGATGCATTGTGTCATGGATTCTAGGATAATTTTAGTTGCTGTGTTGCTGTCTATGGAGGGTCAGATATGGATATGGATTTCTCTCTGATATAATCAAAAATATATTAATTTGTGTTCTAAAGGTGAACAAAGGTCTCACAGGTTTGGAACAACACAAGGGTGATTTAGGTGAACTAACCCTTTAAAGAACAAAATTATTTTGTGCAAATTATCATTATGCCACACATGCTGCTGATTTAGCCTTAACTGTATTGATGCTTGGATTTTGTGTGTGTAATTATATCAAAATGGCTGAACTATCAGCTTACTCCAGACTACAGGCGACAGTGACATTAGCCTTTCAGTGTTGAGCTCTGATACTCTTCTGTAGTATCTACTGTGGGTAGCGTGAAAAAAGCACAGGAAGTCTCCTGGAGCCACCATCACGCTGAGAGGCAAACTTCATGGGGGCAGAAAGAAAAAACAACCCCTGTCAATCCAACTACTGTTTTGATCACTCACCTACATGCTAGCGGCTAACAGCACTAATACTTCAGGAAGAGACTTTATAAATAAAACCCCATGTGTCAAATCTGTAATATCCGGTCATGTCTTTGCATGAGAGAGCAAGTGAGAAGTGTGAAGGGAAACATTAAAGAATCCCCTGGAGGTCCCTCACTATGGAACAGTCAGATGGAGGAGGGAATTCCTTTGATTATATCGTAACAAATGGCAGAGCCTAGTTCAGATTTTTGTCATTTCATCTCGGTCATCTCATATTTATGATGGATGATGTGATGAAATTTAAAACGAAGTGCAAGATGTGATTGTTGGATTGTAATTATTGTTCATTTGACCTTGATCTCATTCATGAGGTTGCAGCTCAGTTCCATTCCGAAACCCGAGAATATTGGGCCAAGTCCTCCAAGACGAGAAACAGAGTGCAAACAACAGTCATTAAACTCTCAAAAAAAGTGGATCGCTGAAAGTGGTCAAAACAACTTAAACCAATAAGTTACTTAGTTTGTTAACAATGAACAAAGTTTGGCAGAGTTTTTTAGCACTGAGGACAGTTGAGGAATCCAAATACTCTTGGAAACTGTGGTTTTCTGTTTCTGATTTTATGAACAATTCAATATATTTTAATACATCCTCATGGAGTGCAGCTCTGAGCAAGATGATGAATAAGTCCGAGGTCAGTTTTCCAGGAATCAATACCCTCGTCTGGCATTGAAGGAAGGAGAATGAAGCATAATTCATAAATAGCATTTGGGAGATGATATGAGATATTAGCATCACATTTCCCAAGTTCTCTTTCATTCTCTTGGCCCTGTTAATGTTAAATTTAATATGCTGGATGGCAAAGGATGCAACTAGAAGTTCTGCTTAGACCAACAAATGTTTTTAATAAGTTCTATACGTTCATTTGATATCATTCATATGTTTAGTTTTCCTCCTCCCCTTCTTCTATATATCTTTCCATATATTTACATCTTGCTCTGTTATATTTCTTTCCAAAGTGCCATTTTCTGAAATATTGTTTTATCTTCCATATCTAGTTTAAGATGGTCGATTGCCAAGTTAAAGTACCTTAAAGTACCTGTCAAGCTACCTTTCTGAAAAAGCAAATAGCTATACACTACTAGCAAAAAGTTGCTAACCAACAAATAATTGCTTGTTGGAGAAAATCGCTTCTCACAAATACTTTTTTATATTGTGTTACTGTCACATTAATGTAAAAAATAGTGACTTCAGTACTTCTCAACACCCATTGAGCATGAATTTGTGGAATAGGATCTAGTCAAAACTGTTTTTACTTCAGTAAATCTACTTCTGAATGGCCATCAATGGAGAAAGATGTTTTAACTTACTGTGTAGTGACAGAATCAACCAGTAGGACCTAACTAGACCACAATAACCAACCAAGCCTCAACCTCTTGCTCATAACCTCATGGTTGCATTTGTAACTCGCAGTGTTCCATGTCATTTCTATCTGCAATTATTTATCTGTAATCTTTCCGCGACCCATCCACTCTCTCTCTACCTCTATCTCTTCCACTTTCTCTCTGTCTCTCTCTGCAGAAATAGCATCGCTGTTTCCTCATTGATTTTGGCTCTGACCTTCCTGTAACCTGTTGTAAATCAATCACTCTCTGTTCTGTGTGGCCCGTAGGCCTGCCGTGCGGATGGAAGAAATAAAACGAGGAAGGGACAAATAAAGGAGTCGCTTATCCACTGACGTCCACAGGAACTGTTAACACAAGACAATGAGGTCACATGACCTCGCAAGGCAAAGGTTGAGCAGGTTTCCCATGGGTGAGGGTGTCCAAACAATGCCCAGTCTATAAACACCCACCAGTTAACTGATAAACCAATCTACGCCTCGTCTCCTCCCAACCGATTGGATTCGGAAATACTGTGTGCATGACTTTCAATCTCTTTCAGTATTGTTTGTGTGGTTCATTGGTTTAGATTAGAGATGCGTTTACTGAGTCTCTATTTGTGGTGTATTGGTGTAGAGCTGCATTGTACCTGTATGAGTCTTTATCAATGTTTCAGATGTGAGCAGGTCATAGCATGTAGTATTTTATGCTGCAATGCATTCTGCTCAAATACATCATTCTGGGATCATTTAATAATTCTGTTCTGTTTATTTTATAATTTTGTCCTATGAGTCATGATAAAAAACTGAAGGAAGCAAACCAAAATGTCACGTTTGCTTCAGCAAGTGGATTTTTGTTAACACTATAACTTTATATAAAATTTTCTGCCAGGACATGATCCATTCATTTTATCCTTATGTATTCATTAACATAATGCATTATAAAAACGTTATTTATATACCTAACCTGATCTCATGACAATTTGTGCATATTTTGTATGAATTTGTAGAATTTGTAAAAAATCATACGTATTTCACAAGGCTGTATATTTGTAGGAACTCATACAAAAACCACCGCTAACCCTGTCCTTAAACCTACCCCTCACAGAATTCATTCAAAATTACATTGAAATAATGCAAACTATAGCCACTTCGTAAATACTTACGAATTAGTCATGATATAACACTGGTTAAGCCTAAAACATAATGTAACAAAGTGCAATTTTCAAATTACAGTTAAAACACTGTATTGTATTGATTGATTTTTGAAATGCATGTTTGAGGAAATGTGTCTAAACTTACCAAATAAAAGGACTTTTATAGCAGGACAATATATTGTCACTATGTTGGAAAATGCCCAGACTATTAAAAGTTTAAGTACTATTAAACTTTCTTGATTTTGACCAGTAAACAATTACCTAAGACTTGTTAGCAATCTTTAGCATCTTCAGTCATTCACTATGCTTACATACAGTATTCCTTATATCTAGTTAAAATAGTCATTGCAATTAAATGTGATGTGTATTTGTTTTTATAAAAATGCTAAACTCAGAATCACAAAGCTGTTTGCATTTATTTGTGGTACTCTTGAGGAGCTGGATTCAAATGTGTGGCATTATAAAAATCTTGCTGCCTGAGGAGCATCTCAAAACTGTTACTTAGAAGGAGGTCCTCCGCAGATTCATGCAGCACCTGAACTCCCACAAGAATAAGGTTTGATAATGTGCAAACAGTCTGTCCTAATAGAAATTGTTTACCCATCATTTATTCACCTTCACAAACCTGTATAGCTTTATACGTTAAAATTTTACAGGAACCCAAAAAGAGAGAGAGGGAAAAGCACATTGATGTATCATATAAGTGCTCAGCAGAACTACTGTATTCTTCCAATAGCCTTTTCTGCCGAAATAATTCTCAAAATGTCTTGTAACACAGGTTTGGAACAACATGAAGGTGAAATGATGACAAAATGTTCATTTGTGTCCCAAGATTTTTATAGCACATTGAAATATTGTATGTGTTCTGTGGGAATTGAATCCACCAACTTGTGTTGCTGGTAGAGAAAAGAAGACATACTGTACTGTATGAGGTAATATGACAGAGACACATCAATTAAACTGTGATTAAAAACATGATGGAAATGCTAGAGAATGCAAAAATTTGTGGCCTGCATTCGTAACGCACACACACATCTGGTTTGCCGGTGTCTGGTTCTGGTGGTGCTGAGCCTCAGCGGGGCGCGGGTGTCGTGCTGCTCCTCTGTGCGGTGATGAATGAGCGGAGATTTGGAGAGCGCTTTGGAAAAGAGAGCTGGAGTCCTTTCACATCCACTCCAAACACTGAGAGAGCAGCAGGAGCCCTCAGAGAGGTTACAGTCCAAAGAGATCCGCTCTGAGGAACCTACGAGTGACATCAAAAACAACATCTCTCCCGCCCTCTCTCGTATCTCTACGTCTGCGCTCTGTTTTCATCCGAGTCTGTTCTGAAGTTTTGTGTTTTCGTCAGTGTTTAAATGGAGTTTCCAGCAGAGAACGCTGGGTTTTAAAACCCTCTCTCAGTGATTTAAACGTCAGTTTACCTCAGACTGATTGAGCTCATTTATATGTTGATATAGTAGGAAAACAATATTTATTTTAGAGTGCAGCAGTTCAGAGCACCGTGTCCTGGAAACTTCCTTCTGAGTCAGAAATGGATCTCATTGACTGGATGGTGAAAACGGTTGTTCCAGTCAGACCTGAATTTGAGTTTGGAGTCTAAAGGGCAAGAGCATTTCCATCTATACCAGTGGTAATGCTTCACCAGGCATTTTTTTATTGGCACAAGCTTAATTGCAATACATAACTTGTTTACTGACCCTTGTGTTCTTTTAAACCCAAAAGATGAGAGGGTGTCCTTCTATTGAAACTCCACCACAACTTCAATGCTTCAAAGTTCATGAAGACATAGTAAAACTAATCCATTTCAATCAAGCGGATTAATCTTTCTGAAGAGAAGACTTTTTTATTTATGCCATATTTAAACACTGATCAATGCACAAACATACATCACATCCTTTCCGAACTAACCTTGCTTACGCATCTTGCACATCAAACAAGCATACCTGCACTTCTGTTGGGAATATTTGAAGCAGTGTAGCAGCAAAAAAAACAAAAAAAAAAAAACATTTAACTATTAATGGTGCAGTATGTCATTTATTGACTGTACTAAAAAATAATAATAATACTATCAAATTCACATATTTGTTTAGCTGAAAAACAATGCTTCATCCAGTTATTTTGTGCTTTGTGTCAGACTGTCTGTTTTTGGTTTGAACTGGGGGCTTCACCCACTCTCAATTTACACAAAAGTATTTCCACACCCCAGGTTTCCAGTTGGTGTAAAATGCAACATATCCATGCCATAAAAGCCAGCGAATGAACTGGGTCAGAGACTGAAGAATCTACCAAACCTAAAAAGTAAAACTCTGTAAAAATACAGATAAATCAACTCATCAACCTTCCACTGTCAATAACACACATTTCTGATGTATAGTTCTTAATCTGGCAACCCATGTGATCGTATTATCTGAGGAGAAGGCGGCAGGAAAAAAAAATCTTTCCTATATTTTGAATTTAGTTGGCATTACCCATTTCAACCATCTGTCAAGCCATACATGCTTTGCCTTTAAGATTCTTCACACCCTACACCTGGTTGCAAGAGGGGTAATTCAGAGTTGTTTACACTGTTAAAAAGTTGGATTCTCATGCATGGACATAGTTTCAAAAAATAATCTGTGCCAACAATTCGCTCCTTTTTCGCATGCAGGGTTCGTGCAGTCAAGCTCTCTCAGCCCACGGACGGCACGCCAAACTTGATTCACTTTGATAAATTACCAGTAAGTACGAACTCGTGAAATTGAGATTTGGAGATTTTTGTTCAAAGAGCTTTTGGAAAACTAAATCACATCCAATCCTTAACCTAAAAACACAACTTACACAAACACAAGCAGATATTTTAATTACTGCTGCCTAGTTACCGCTATATTATTGAATAGCTGCGAATCCCACCAAATGAAAACACATAAATTGTGTTACTAGGGCAATATATGAGTGGTTCAAACAAGAAAAACCTTTTCCTTACCTTTTCGGTACATTTCTGACAGACGCCTATGCAAACACACTCATTAATGCTTCGACATTGTAAGCTTAGACGTCTGGCATATTACTCAGTATGTCTGGAGTGACTGAACTCTTTGTACCTTGAAGATCGTCTAGGTTACCTATTGTAACCCCCGTTCCCTGATGGACGGAACGGATACGTATGTCGTATCGACAGACTGGGTCTTATACCTGAGAGCCCTGATTCGCTCAGTATTGAGAAAACGCCAACGAGT
>JAUCNO010000500.1:976111-988133 GCA_032353835.1 Enteromius viviparus | reverse complement strand
TATTTAATACTAAAATGGCATTGTATGGTGAGCTTAAAAAAGTAAAAAGGTAATTTTCCCTGCCAAATAGAGATTTTATCAACATAAGTGTTTTGCTTCAGTATAAAATTATTTTTTTTTACTTTATTCAATGAAAGCAATTTCCAACTCAAACTATGTCAAAGAAAAACTTTGAATGCGGAAATAAGGTCATAATTTTGTGTTCTTGCGCCAAGCTTTGCATGTGCAAACTTTCAAACTGGTCTTTTCAGGAACTTGATTATCTCTCCCTAAGTTTATATTAAACATTCCTCACCCAGTAAATCAAACCTTTCTGGAGAATTAAATCCACCTTTTCTACAGAAGTTGGAAGTGGATTCTCTCCTGACGGCACTCGACATGTCCAGATCTCAACATGAGAAATGCTCAATCAGATGTTTTTAAACAGTTCTTTCAAGCCTGCCAGCTCAAGCTTGGCAGTTCTTTCAGGATTATGCTGAATCAGAGAAGCTGACTTCTTTCCAACTTGGTCAACCAAAAATAATAAATCATACATTGCATAGAAATACATATATATAAATACATATACACATAAATGCAGCTATAACTTTATCAGACTGCCTCATCCAAACTCACAACCCAGAAGATCTTTGAAATAATGCTGTAATACGTCATATGTCCACACCATAATCAGGTTATGCTGAAGTGTCCTCCATTCTTTATGGTCTTCAGCCAACAAAAAACACAATGTTTTATTTATTAACTCATTTGGGGGGGAAAGGGGATAATTTGCCTTTGTAGAATGTTGGAACCATGCCATTTTAATGTGCTGTATTTCCAGTTGTTGATCTAGGATTTTTAAAGGCAGGAGCCAGAGTGGGGCCAAAATTTACAGAGGGGTCCAAGTATTATGCGCAACGCACTAGCAGATTTCTGTAATGACACACTAAAGATGGAGTTACATTTTTATTCAAAAGATGAACCAGAACCGACGCAGCCAATCGCAAACTCTGATGTAAATGAGCGATGACTGGCCAATCAGATATCAACTGGGGTCAGTGCCCCTAGATCCGCCCATGTGTATTTCTTTTTAAATGTGCTCTTAAAGTGTTTCCCTCCTTATTAATAATGCATCACAAGAAAACAGCAGTTTTGTCATATCAGAATCAGTTCCATTACACATGCTGAGCTGTAAAGGCACCTGACCACTGCCTCTGCCCGCATGGTAATAGATGGTGCAAGTAATTATGCATGGCAGTAAATGGCTTTAAGTGACTCTGTGCATCAGGGGGCATAGCTGGCTCTGTCTGTGGTCATTTACGTGCGCTTTAACGAGGCATTCACTGCCCCCCAGAGACAGACCTGATGGAGAAAGGCCTGAACAGGACCATTGACTGCGCCAACTACAGCTCAGACTAAAATCAACAGTAGAATTACATGCTTTAGTGAGTGAGCCCCCAATAAAACAGCCCTTAGAGACTGCCTGCCTGGCCCTCCTCCCTGTGTGACTCTGTCCCTCCGACAGGGAAAAAGAAGCCAGTGTTGAATTCATTTTCTTCTTTGCATTCCTTTACTCTGAAACCATGGCAATGCAGCCATCATAACCTTGACCATCCAAAGAAAACAAAAGTCCACTCCAGTCAGAGAAACATGAAAAAGCAATGTTTGCAGGAATAAGTCTCAATTAATGCTTCAAATTAATTGCTGTCTTTTGAACGTGAAGTCAATTAATGGAAGTTGAACATGCTTGAGTGGAGCAAGTCTACCGAGACCCACCATTTCAAAACTCCTACTCTTTCTTCTTTGCTTACAGGTCCTTGTTAGGAACCTTGACCGATTCCTTTGGGAACATGTCCATTCTCCCTGATTAGGGTCCCTAACTATTCACGTATGGGTCTTATTTCATCTATAAGTGCGGTCCATTGTTCTCTCGGAAGCCTTTCCCATAGCGAGGACTAATTTCACTGTTCCATTTCAGTCTTGTACACTTGCCTTTGAACCCCTTCGTGGTGTCTTTAGGGGCCCTATTAAAGGCCAAAATCAGACCGTCTCTAGGGTGATCGAAAAAATCTGGACCAATTACCTGTGACCCACCATACAAAACGAGAAAGAGGAAGAAAAAGGCATAACAGAAGATACAGAGAGCGCGAAAGAGAGAGAGAGAGTTAA
Organism: Enteromius viviparus; assembly: GCA_032353835.1. Taxonomy (NCBI): domain Eukaryota; kingdom Metazoa; phylum Chordata; class Actinopteri; order Cypriniformes; family Cyprinidae; genus Enteromius; species Enteromius viviparus. Next base: position 985,985 of record JAUCNO010000500.1, on the reverse strand, counting down.
TGTAAAGCATTTAAACCACCACCAGAGGCTTTCATGATGAAATATGACTCTTGAGTCGAGGTGCTGGGAACTTTGTCTCTGCCTCCTGTGAACGGATAGATGAATTATGAGGTCAGCACTGCATTAAGACTCGATCCAGAGAGAGAACGAGTGAGGAAAAAAGCACAGTCCTCAGAATGGATCCCCTGTTTTCCTAGTTTTCACACCCAGCAGTACAGTAATTGGCCAAGTTTGCTGCTGTTTTTCTGCTCCACCGGGACACTCCGAAACTGCGGTGCTATTGTGATCATTGAACCTAGCTGCACCAGGAGACATTTTAAGCCGCTCAGTGGATAAGTCCACTTGCAAGCCTACAACTGATTTTGTCTTTGATTGCTACATTGTTTTGCAGTCTTGGCTTTAACAGGAGACTCATTGTGTGGAGGATTTGGGATCTTCATGAGACTTGGTGAAATAATAGCCTAGTTGCACCAAGGGGAGGGAAATTACAAGGACCCCTGACACACCAATAACATCCTTCAGCTAGCATCAGTCAAACAAACTACCCAGGCTCATTGGAAATACATGCCTCCAACTACATTTCTGTAAAACTCAATAAATGCACCTATAGATGCGATTCACTGCAGGCCTAATTTTCGCACAATTCCTTGCACAAAGTTGTGTTATGACTTAAAAAAAATGTAAACATGCAGTTATAGTGAAAACTAATGCTTTTGAAGATTAGCGTTATGTAAACAGCTTCATATGTAGGAGTTTTCAGGGTAGCTCATGCAATGCACTTGTGAGGTAACGCGCTCCAGTGAGAAATACTGTCAAACAATGGTTGGACAAAACAGCTCAAACCCTGAGTACAGGGATATTAAAATATTGCGTCCGTTAACACAGTCAAGTTGGGTTTGGTGAGGGGGTTTGTTATTTTCCAACGTGATAGAAAGTTAACGTTTTAGCAGCACTCACCAAACATTTGGGGCCTAAACAGTTGCAATATGTACTTAAACCAATGGGTAACACTTTACAATAACAGTACATGAATCCTCATGTACTAATACATGAATTAACAATTACTTGACAATAAACTTATGATGAGATAAGACATCTATCAATCAAGAGCTAACTTAACTACGACATGAATCACTGCATATAAACTGCTACGAAACATGCAGTAAGATACATAATATCAGTGTTGCCGAAATGTCACCACAAGCTCATATTTCCAATGAACCTGGGTTAGAAACTAAAGCTAGTTACAAACAAGTAATTGTAACTTGGCTTCATTTACATAATCATAATAATTTAAAAAATGAAGGGAGTTGTTTTATTTTAAAGAAAGGTTAAATGGTAAAAAAAAAATATTTTTCCATTTTTCCATGGCATGCTAATCCACATATTTCAAATATCAAATGGTTTTGTAGATTGACTGGCCTCATCTTCTTCAATTAGTTTCTAACATTAACTTGTCCAAACGACCAGTCAGTTTCAGGTACAAGCACAGAAAATTAGTTTAGACTTGGAAGTCACCATGCATATACTTCTCATTAGATGCAGTATTAAACAGGTGACTGGCATATTATAATATAACATAAAAAAAACTTATAATATAAAGTCTATAATATAAACTTTATAATATAAAGTCTTGCTGTTCCTTGCGCAAAGATGAAAGATTTCAATTATGTATTTCCAGGAAGGTCTTGGCAGTTCAGAAACTGCATTGAGTCAAATGGGAAGGCTGAAAGATAGCAGAACTTCTTGGTCCTTCTAACGAGCCTCGTGTTTAAAAGGACGTCTTCCTTTTCCTCAGCCCTGCTAGAATCCTTTCCGTGAAACATTCCCAATCCAAACACTCTTGAACTCCAGCAAACCATCTCATTCTGAACGGCAACTCTCGCCGCAAGCACCGTGCCATGACAAACACTCGTATAATACACAGTCACTCCCACCAGCGCCGGCGGGAGCCGAGAGGCATTCTTCAAGATGAGGGAAACACATCCCTGGCGTTTGTGAGTACAGCCTGGTCCAGGAACAGAGCTCCGGATGGTTCTGGCTCATATGTGGTTTCTTTATGGAGAGCGGCTCATCTGCCAGGCCTCTCTGTCCGAGCCTACACCAGCATTATGTGTTCATTAGGGATCTGTCTCAAAGCCAAACAGCTCCTTCAGGGACCACGTGACGTATTGTGCATCTGGCGAGGGGATTTTTCGAAGGGAGTCTGTCTCATTCATCAGATATTTATCGCCTAGATTTAACAGTTTTCATATGAATATATTAATTGTGAAGAACCAGTGGAGGGATTGTGCATTACAATATTATGTAACTTCTGGCAAAAAAAAGAGGAACCTAACAAAGGATCTAAAGAGGCTTATAAAGGCAAGACTCTCACTGCGGCTTGTTTGATGGCTGGTGCTTGGGGGGCAGAATCGAGGAGATGCATGATGTTATGTCTATTATTAGGTGAGAGAAATCTGAAACAGATTTTATGAAACGAAGTTGTGTGATGAGGCATGTCAGTGTGCATGTAGCAGAACATGATGCAAATTAAGTCATTGGCCCACTCCATAAAAACACACACTCCTTCAGAAGACAAATGTGCTCTGATGGAGGAGAATGGTGTTTATGACACGGTGGGATTAAACCTGGAATTGTTTCTGCTCAGGTTGAGTTGCACTGTTGAATACAGTTCAAAATAGACTTTATGAAGTTATCCAAAAATAAAAAACTCTGTCATTGTGTACTCACCCACATGTTGTTCACACTCTTTCTTTCATGGGATACAAAAGGAGATGTTTTGAAGATGTTACCCTCCGCTCTTTAAACAAAGAAAATAAATGGGACAGAGAATTCAATGGGATCTAAAAGTGTGCGAAAAACATAGAAATAGATAGATGGATGGATGGATGGATGGATGGATGGATGGATAGATAGAGAGAGAGAGAGAGAGAGAGAGAGAGAGATAGATAGATAGATAGATAGATAGATAGATAGATAGATAGATAGATAGATAGATAGATAATGTTTTTATAACGAAAAATTGTTACTTGGGTTATTATTATTATGTGTTTAGACTTTAGAATTATATGTACTGTATTTGCGCAGCCACCTTCTTTACAATATGACATCGCCGTCTACTGGCAATAATACAGCACGTGAATGGGGATCATTTTTACAACATTGTCCTATGAGTATAAAACTTTGTGAATAATCAGAATAAGTAAAATGTAATTCAAATATTTTTAATATAATTAATATGAATAGTACGCTGGTGTGCATGTATGATGGATCTAAAAGAAAGGCAACAAATATGTGTGTGAAAATTTATAAAAGAATGTGTGTGTATGTTTGTATGTGTGTGTGTGTGTTGATAGGGTTTTTACCCTCCCCCTCCATCCCGCGAACCCCACGTTGCCCATAATAAACCTTTACACACTGTGACACTTTAGACATGGAGATTATGACCCCCATAATTACGAAGCAAAGAGGGAGGTAAAATCACACACACACACACACACACACACACAAACTTATGACCGTTAGTGAAAAGATTAATGCTATGAATTATCTGCGAGTCAACACAGAAGATGTCAGCTTCTTTACATGATTTATGTTTGTCTGCATAATAAAAAGTAAATGTCTTAAATATGTCTGTGAATGTATGAAGGTGTCCGGAAGACAAAATTCCCACAGTAAAACCAAGCTAGCGTCATAAACTGTGTGTGTTTACAAGTCTACCACGTCAGTCACCCACGTCCACGAGTCTCTCTGATCCAAAACAACCTCTCTGACCTGCCCGCGGCATTCCCATCCAGTGCGGCCCGTTCCCAGTCGCCCTCCTAAGCCATGAATATTAAGTTAGGATCTCACATTCCTACACAAACAGTGACTGTGACAACATCCAGGCCTCTATTTCACAAGTCTCTCAGAGATGCCCTATATGCACTATATTTAACCAAACAGCTGGGATTGGAGCGTCACTTTTCACCTATGAGCTCATTTCAGTCTCTCATTCCTCTCAGTTCTTCCTTTAGCTGCTCTAATCTGCCCAGGGGCCGCGAGGACTGACCTCAGATCAGTTCTGAAGAGATTCTAAGCCTGTAAATGAGCAGTAAAGCTTGCAGAGATCAGTCAGATTGTTTTGGGATGGGATCTGGGATGAAGAGTAGACCAGATCTCATAAGAGACACTTGATATGTCTTTGTTTACAGTACATATCTAATACAGAGCAATAATCAGGTAATTTTAATTTAGAGATGTTAGTTGTAAGTGTGTGTTTTATTAAAGAACATGATTTTTCATCTTACTAAAGAGATTCAATAAATCTATGTTGTATTTTTTTTTCCTACAGCTCCTGAACAAAGGAATAGTTAACCACAAGTAGACATGCCATTACCTTTTGCAATAGATTTCCAGTAAAATATGTTTTGTTCCTTTGTGCAACAAGTAGGCTAATACAGTTAAGTGCAAATTAATCAGTTTGTTTGAAAGCATCAAAAAAAGAAAATGAATGTGAGATGCTATTTTTGTCATCAGTCGGGTTTGATTTTGGGGTTTTTTCCTCCTGTGTTTCCCAACAGTGAGCGGCAGCTTGACTTTTTGTTCTTCACTCGGGAGAGATTACATTTCAGTTATTTGCTTGCAAAAAATGCAGAAAATGGTTGTTAAAAAAATAGTCACAGTTGTGTCAAAAATTGGAAATGAGTGAAATAGGGAAAAAATACCAGGATTTTTTTTAGGGTACGCAATTTAAAAATCATTCAACACATAGAAACAAATGTACACAGCAATGAAGGGGTGGCACTCTTACATATCAAGAGTGCAAAATAGAATGCTTAGAAGCTTTTTATTAATATCTTGCTATCTTTCCTCAGCCTGGCTCACACATTGTCTCCTGTTCTCTAGCCCTGTCTGATATATGAAGTGAAGCTCTGTAATAGCCTGCTAATGATCGAGTTGACCTCTGACCCCGCTCCCCTTGTCAGGGCATGGCTGGGTGTCGGACAGGCCATATAATGGCTTCCATGAAGGATCTGGGAGGCCCTGTCGGCTAGCCTGATGGCCTTGCTCAGAGCAGGATGTTCATTTGGTGAATGGGAGGCTAATGGCCTCCTGTCACTTGTCGTCAGGTTTGATTAGGAGCGCGGGCTGCTGTGTTGTCCCCGTTTATTAGTTTACAGAGTGATGAAATAGTCTGTGTTTCATTACGAAGGCTTTGGAAGAGATCCGCACAGCAATTTAGGGATGCTTACTCAGATGTGCGCCGGCATCCGAATGCAGATATATACAAAAAGTTAAATGCCGGCAAATTTATGAAGATATTTCACTGAAAACAAGAACAACTCGTTTCTGGATTCAATTCACAGTATGTAACATGCTCTCTCTCTCTCTCTCTCTAAAGATCTGCTTCTGGAAGCAATCCTGGGTAATTTAGGTGTAGCTTACAAGAACATGAAAACCAGGCCTAACGTTGTAGAGGCCGTGTCTCATGACGGTCCTCTGTAAGTGGTGAGAACATCTATCGTGTCAAAGAACCAAGCTTCTCAAACCTCATCAGAAGGGAAAACAATCCAAGATGATGGTGAAAACTGAGAGTTTTGGCTTGTTTTTCCTCTTGGGCCTCTTGTCTGTGAAATCCGAAGGTCAGATTTCCAACTGTGCAAACACAATTGCGTCGGATATGCAATAATTTCTCAAAGCTGTCTGGGAGAAAGAGCAGTATGTGGTTTTGGGTTCTGGTACGCAATAAACTCCATATTGATATACACCCCACAATGAGAAGCGGATGCGAGGTCATCAAGTCAGGTCAAGCCAATTATATTTATATGGCTCTTCGTAGGCTATTGTGGGTTACAAATACGCAATATATAAGAGGTCACAGACCAGCGACAACTGTAGGTTGTAGGTTGCAAACTAGGGTTCAAAACCTGACAGAACAGCTAAGACTTCAACAAGAGAGCTCACATTAAGTGATAAATGTGAGAACATTGAGAGATCTCCAAAGCATTTAGGGCATGCAACACTGTAGTAATTCAGCTTGGCAATAAAGGGGAAAAAATCACTGACAGCAATATGACTTGACAAAACAACTGGAAAACATCTACCGTGAGAGTTGACTATTTGAATAAACCTAATGTAAAGAAGCAGCAACGCTGTGTGGCAGTTACCAATGAGTGGCTTCGGATCTGCTGCCTGATATACACTTGAATATTGTTATTATATGACATGCATAATATTACAAATATACACTGATACAAACATTTAACTGCTACCTACATACAGTGGGTACGGAAAGTATTCAGACACCATTAAATGTTTTACACTTTGTTATATTGCAGCCATTTGCTAAAATCATTTAAGTTATTTTTTTTCCTCATTAATGTACACTCAGCACCCCATATTGAAAGAAAAACACAAAATTGTTGACATTTTTGCAGATTTATTAAAAAAAAGAAAAACTGAAATATCACATGGTCCTAAATATTCAGACCCTTTTCTTTAACAAAAATGGCCAAACTGAGCTATCGGGGGAGAAGAGCCTTGGGAAGAGAGCAAACTCTATGCAATACAGTCCCAACAGTGAAGCATGGTGGTGGCAGCATCATGCTGTGGGGGTGTTTTTCAGCTGCAGGGACAGGACAAATGGTTGTAATCGAGGGAAAGATGAATGCGGCCAAGTACAGGGATATCCTGGACCAAAACCTTCTCCACAGTGCTCAGACTGGGCCGAAGGTTTCCCTTCCAACAAGACAATGACCCTAAGTACACAGCTAAAATAACAAGTCTTTAGAACAACGTGATTTAAACCTAATTGAGCATTTCTGGAGAGACCCAAAAATGGCTCTCCACCAACAATTACCATCCAGCCTGACAGAACTGGAGAGGATCTGCAAGGATGAATGGCAGAAGATCCCCAAATCCAGGTGTGAAAGACTCATGGTTGTATTAGATCAAAAGGGTGCTTCTACTAAATACTGAGCAAAGGGTCTGAATACTTAGGACCATGTGATAGGTAAAAATTGTCAGTTTGTTACACTGCTGTAAAGAGTGATCTATTTAAGCCCACTGAAAGGAATGCAGACACATCAACATCAGTGTCTCCAGGTCCAAAAACGTTCGTATTCCCTGCTGCTGTAACATTAACTATTTTATTAAAATGCAACGCATTTGGCCCTACCTCTGTTTTTATATTGTTTATCAACAGTATACATTTTTATATTGTTTGGATTAACTAGCTGGGTAGACAGAAATGAATATTTATTCATATTATTAGATAATGTATGCAAAAATATTTTTGATGTATTACAACTGAGGGGAAAACAGTATCTACAGTAATTATCAAAGTGGGAAGTAATGCCCTCTGGGGGCATTTAGCCAGGAGTGTTTTCAACACATACAAGTTTTGAGAAGAAAAAAAAAGAGAAAATATAATATTTTTCTTTAAATTCTCATGTCATATAACTGCAAAACAATAGCCTAAGCTTCAAAACACTTTTTTGTTACTGGTGAAAATTATATGGTCAAATCTGTTTTCTCTCAGTTACACAGTTACATTGCAGTGTAAGCTTCACTGTGAACATTACTACATCATGCTTATTAAAAATCTCAGGCATTTTGAGCAGTTAGATTATAAAAAATGTGTGCTATATAAAATTAAGTAGCCTGTTTAAAATTGCAAAATAAATCTATTAGTACTTAAAAGTACATAAAAAAACAAGTACTTTTGTACTTTCACTCGACTAAAATGGAAAAAGGAGTACTTTTACTGGAGTAATATTTTATTGTATGTACAGTATCTGTACTTTCACTCAAGTACTTGATTCACGAGTTCGCTCTTTCTCATTAGTAAATAGTTTGATAGAATCAAGAAGAAGCAGATTTGTCGTGTTATCTGGGAAGCGAGCGGGTAGAGTGGCAAGCCCCGAACCCTGGTGGGCCGAGCCCTAGCGAGGGCAAGGGTTAGGTGCCCGGCTCAGCCTCTGACGGTCCCCCAAAAAAACAATAAGCGAGGACAGCTGCCCGAATCTGCTGCCCCCCAAAAAAGGCTGGAAATAAGTTTGGCTGCATGGTAGGCAACACAACCTTTAGGAGAAGAAGAAACATAGGTTAGAACAGCGTGACAAAATAAGTCAGTTAGTTAAAAATATAGGGCTTGGGTAGCGACTTTGAGTTATGCTGGGGAATCGGCTTAGGGATTTGCGGAGGGGGTGCTTACCTCTGAAGCGGGAGTTGGGATATGGGCGGAGACAAAAAGCAGGATAATTTTTTATTTTAATTTTTTTTATAAGTGCGGAGGGAATGTTTTTTTTTTTGCGTTCAATCTCTGCTGCTGGAGAAGCTGCGAGTGTTAGTTATGGGGATGGCTTCTGGGAAAGGGTGCTTGCTTCTGTGGTTTTGGGATGCGGAGAAAACCTGCTTCTGCGGAAGCGGGTTTGCAAGTTCTGTTGGAAATTTATAGGATGCAGCTGCGGGAACTGGTTGTATGGCAGAGCCTTGCTTCTGCGGAAGCGGGTCTTTGCAGTTTAGAATTTAAAGGATGCTGCTGCGTGAGCCTATGAGGGGAGGAAGAGGCTTGCTTCTGTGGAAGCTGGTTTGCATTATGCTGTTGCAGGTTGGTTGTACAGTGATCCTCTGAGAGGAGGGGGAAGCGTGCATCTGCGGAAGCGGGTTGCATGCAATTGTTTATTTTTATTTTTTTTATATAGGGATGCTGCTGCTGAAAAGAGTTCCTCGATAGAGGAGGAGGGAAGCTTGCTTCTGTGGAAGCGGGTTGCATGTGGGTTTTTTTTTATTTTGAGCCTTAAGGCTTTGGGCTAGAGAGGGCTTGCAAAAGTGTAGCTGACTCTGAGCGGATGTAGTTTTTGAACGTATTAGAGGACCAGCGTCCGAATGTCTGGATCTGGGATGGAGCGAGGCCTCTTTCGGCTGCTGATTTAGCAGCTCTGATCCTAAAAGAATGGGATGAGTAATTGGCTGGGGAAAATACGGATCTTGCGAGAACGGATTTTAGATCCTTTTAAAACCAAAACCTGGATACAGGTTGGTTATGCTCATTGGTAAAGAGAGGATTAAAGGGGGAAGAGGCGATCGAGCTTCTAGGAGCTAAGAAGGCTCGGAGGGTTTGATAAGGGAGCATGGGGGACTGCAAATTGAAAATGTATATGTGATGGCCTCTCATGAGCTGGCCAGTTTTGCTGCGCTTAATGAAGAAGGACATAGTTTCATGATTTTGGAGTGTGAGAGCGGAAATGGTTGGGTGGATGGAAGGGTTGAAAGGGGAGTTCGTAATTCAGAGACTCTTAGGAAGCCGAAGAATGCTAGTGTGATCATAGCGTCTAGGGTGCAGTCTATAACGGGGTTGCAATAACCTCCGCGGAGAGTGGAATGCAATGCGTTAGGATTTCCAGAGTTAAAGGAAAGCCTCAGGTCGGGGCAGGCGGGGTTTCATTTTGCAAACCTTTGATGATGAGGTTAGCGTTAGAGATGGCGGGGGAAATTGAGCCGCATAGCAGTTTATGAAAGAATTGGATGCCGCTGAGATACCGTTTAATTGAGTCTGGAGGAATCGGAATTCATTAAGGTAAGATATGAATGAGGTAATGGTTAGAAGGGAAAAGTCAAGTAACAGCAGGTTGAAGCTTAAATGGAAAGTTTTAAATGCTTTCCAAGTGGTGAGGTATGATTGCAAAGTTCTCGGGGCTACGGCACATAGCATCGAGTTGAGGGAATGCTCTAGAACAGTGGTTCTCAACCCTGGTCCTCGCGCCCCCCTGCTCTGCGTATTTTGCATCTCTCGCTTTCTTAACGCACCGGATTTTGATAATCAGCTAATTAGAAGAGAGCTCCGTGCATGAGCTGTGTTCCCAATCGACATGGTCCCTACACAGTG
>JAUCNO010000500.1:949918-961542 GCA_032353835.1 Enteromius viviparus | reverse complement strand
AACTTGACTCATACCAGTGACTCTTTTGAATCTTTCCCCACAAAAAAAAAAGATTTGTTTTATTACTCTCTCCGTAGGTTACATCAATGTTTCCCAACCCTGTTCCTGAAGGCTCAAAAGAACACATATCCACTCTTTCTAATCAAACACACCGGATTCAACTTATCAGCTCATTAACAGGGATTTCAAGATCTGCAATGTGTGTATGGGAAGTATGCAAATTCAGACTCAGGTCTAAAATAAATGGATCAGAGAAGTGAGTACTGCTGGTGTGCCTTCAGGAACAGGGTTGGGACATATCAGGTTTAATCAGTAGATAGTAACCAATCAGTCAGCAAACAAAATTATTCTATGGTAAAAATTTGTTTGCACATCTACTCAAAATCTGAAAAAAAAGATTTGAAGAAAAAAACCCAAGATGTGTTATTTTTTCCACCATTTCGTAACAAAAAAGGTCAACGGTAGACTAAATAAATGAATCATGAGTTTCAATTAGTCATCCAATAACTAGTATTGCTGGGAACACGCTGCACAATTTTCACACACACTACAGAACTGTCTGGGTAGTTTAGTTGCTGTTGTCTGCACCCTACACAACAGATCGGGGTCATGCATTACACTTCAATAGGATGAATAACAGACAAGTCCTTATGGTCTTCCATACTGTTTCACAACCAAACATAAGTGAGAAGTTGATACAGAATCAAATATGTACGAGACACAATTTTCAGCTGTTCTTGACAAAAAATTAGCCGTTGTGAAATAAGTTTATTGATTTTTGTGATCGTGGCTCCTAAACAGTGTTGTACATCTAGAGAGATTCAAACTGGGCTGCTGTCAAGATCTTGCAACCAAAGACAGCCAAAGATAATTTTGTGACAGTGAAAATGTATCATGATTATCACATAGTGACCCACGTTTACTGGCCAACCAATAAAAATTAAACATGAAATAATGTGTTGATCAATGTGACATGGCGAAACTGCTTACCTCAAACTCTTTTACCTTCCTCTTTTACAGCTACCTCTTTTTTTCAGCACATATAAGTATAACTTCCGAAACGTGATTCATCATGCTCTTTGTGTTTTTGGGCTAAAATCATACAATGTGGACGGGTCCCGCTTATGGTTGACTAGCTATATTGTTAGCATGACAGATGTAGGATTACAAATGTAAGAATCTGTCTTAGATCTGCTGATCTAAACATAACATCATATAAGAAACCATGGTGAAGTACATTGTATTTAGGATTTAAAGTAAAGGTGTTAACAGTTTGCAGCCAGAGGTTCCTGCCAGTTCCTGATCTTACCGTAAGTCAAATGGGGCTGATTGCTGAGATTTTTGCTGTGTCACCATTTATTTGTAACAGCTCTTAGTGTCTTTTGCTCCAGTACTTGATTGGCTATGCTGATTGGATCAGGACTGGTGTAATGGGGGAAGGTTGCTATACCTGAATACTTTATATGCATGCTTTGTTTCAATTGCCTCCACCCCTATGTACCCCTCCTCCTTGAAACCTATATGAACATCAATGTAACACTGCCTCAGTCAGAAGATTGAGATGAGTCAGGCGACTTTGATGACTACGGACAGAGATTTCGGAATAAAGAGAAAATTCTGCTTCAAAGATATCCAAACGTCTCCTGGTCTCTTGGAAACCTTTCACAACACAGACCATAGCTCACATGTGATTCATTTTGACTAAAAAGTTCCACAAAGATTGCATCTGGAGCTTTGGATGTAGTCCTTTTGGATTCAGTTTGAATTTCAGACGCACTGAAACATTGGCTTGTTTGGCTTAATACTGTAGTATTCAAGTATCAGATGAAATCAACTGAAGCATGCTGAAAACTAAACATTGCAACTACAACTGTGCATGTCTGGTGCTGAAGCATTTCATTTAACAACAGATTTCTAAAACAAATGAAACAAAAAAAACAACAAATTAAAGTATTTTATCCAGATATGTACCACTTTCAAGACTCAGTACATCTACACAAGATGAAAGCATATTTATTCATTACATTATAATTAATGAACCTGGTAACACAATTCTAGCACAATTCTGTTCATTAGCTTCAGAATACAAAATATCATGGCCACAAATGTTTTTTTTTTTTTGTTGCATGATTCACAAAATTAAACTACTTTATATCTTGTGGAAGCAAATTTTTAATTTGTGGCCATGATCTCCATTTTTTTAGCACTTTATCAACAGAGCTCTGTATTAATGTTACTGCTTTGAGTCGCTATATGGAGCACCTTCTGCTTTGGTTTGAAAACTAACCTGAAACGTTCAATGAAAATATCATTATGAAATGGTCTATTCCAGATGTGATCATTAAAACTATGACTGCAACATAAAACCATACGAATTTTATTAAACACCAACTCTACTTTGTATTTATTAGTGGAAACATGGCTGAAACTTTTTCATCAATATTCCACAACCAAAACACAGCTACAGAAAAGGAAGCAAGAGGTAAAGATAGAGGATGAGCAGACTTTAAGGTTAATATCTTCAGGTTAAGCTCTCTCTGAAAGGCCTTGGGAACGCTGTGTTTATTTGGATTGAATTCTCCTTCATGTAGTGCCGCCAATTAGCGTACAAGGGGATGAAGCCCATGTTATGAATTCCTCCTTTTTTCGTTTCTTCTTTTTTCCCCCTCATTTCCTGCACTCAGACAGCAGTGACGGACAGCTCTATGAGTCTCAGTTTCTCCATCTTGCTCTCCTCCTAGGTTCATTTTTACAGAGGGATCAGCAGCAGTGACCTCACCACAGGCGTCCAATCAGAAAGAGACACATGATAGCAAAACACACTCTGCTCCAATTACAATGTGGAGGAAAACATAGGCCCGCCAGATAAAGTGATTATACTAGTATTTGCATTAGCGCCAGTGCCTGTGGCTCACCAGGTGGGACTGGGGTGACCTTTGGTCTGGTTCTGACTATTTTGTTTGGTTTTGGGGGGTGGGGGTCAAAGGACCAGATAAAGAAATGCTTCAATTACATGTTCTTCTGGATTACCTGGGCCTGGTCTCTCTCTTCTCACATTTCATCTTAAATTTCTCTAATTAAAAAAGACCAACCCACCTGTCAAGAATTAAAATGGCTTTATTATAATGTCACCTCATATTAAGCACCAAAAATGCTTATGAAAATTCCAGTTGTTTTAACAGGGTGTTTGGATAGATAGATGGATGGATGGATAAACTGATGGATGGATGGATATATTGATAAACTGATGATAATTGTGAATGTACAGCAGGATAGATAACAAATTAACAAATTAATGGATTGATGGAAATATGTATCGATGAATATACAAAATTAATAGATGGAGGGAATAGATGTTTGAATGAACAGATAGATAGAAGCACATTGACATTACCTGTTGTAAATGTCTTTGTTTCATAATTACTGGCTTATCATTCTGCAGGGATTTTCTCAAAGCCATTTGATGAACTTATTGACAGATGTGTCCAACATCTGGGGCAGTAATTATTGGTAATAACTTCCAGGCTCCAGACCGACCGAGAGCTTGTCTCAGGATGTTGATCTGCATGGACTGATCCTGACTTTCCCACCCTGACTCTCATTTACACACACAATGACTTTGAGAGTTCAAACTCAGAGAGACAGCTGCCAGCAAGAGCCAAGAGTGTTTGATTCACAGTCCAGCGAAATGAGACAGAACACAAACTGAGACACACTGTCAAAATGTCGCTCTCTCTCCTTCTGCTGTATCTCAGGTGTCAGAGTTCGTCAGCTGAATATAATTACACTCATGATGAAGAGAATGAAGCTGTAAGCACACAGACAGAGGTGAGATAGAGATGTGACAGGGAAAGGGCTGGGGCTCTCTTTAAAGTTAATCAGTTCATTTAACAGAAAAGGGGATTCTGTAAAACTTTGTGTCAAATTCCAGTTTCAAAAATATAAAATCAGAAATACAATGTCAAAATATTAACTATGGTTCCCCCGAGAGGAAACAAGATGCTGTGTTCCCTATAGGGGGAACACTGTGGAATGCAGCCAGCATGATGTCTGGGGCATGTGTGAAATAACGAAAGTCCTATTGGTCAACCTGGTCCATTATGTCACAGGCGGGTGCCCAGAAATATAAAAGGGGACCTCTGCCAACAAGCCGAAGGTTCCGTCTCGGGGAACCATGGTTTCATGCATAACCAGAGATTTTACCCTTCTAAGGAACTCCACGCTGCTCCCCCAAGGGTGTACATTGAGGATTGAAATCTAATCATACCATGCAAAGTCACATGCCTTTCCACCTGGTGGGAGAGCACCAAGGAAGTGGCAAACATACACCAAGCCTTTCCTCAGAACTGCTACAGTATATAAGCAATACTAGCCTGGACACACAAGACCACTGATAAGGCTAAACTAAAAAAACAGAGGAGTTTAAGATATCACTTTTTAAATCCCAGGTGAGAGTGGCTGCTGAACTTGAATACAGCTATCCTCAGACAGCTATGTCCTAAATGTCTTATGAAGGCTTGTAGGCCAAAATGTGAATATGGTGCACTGAAAATTTTAGCAAAAGAAACCAGTCAAAAGCATCGAAATAGCATCGCTTCATAAATTTATCATCGCTGATAAATTAATATTATTCAACTTATTCTATCTTTTTACAGAAAATATACACATGTAACCACTTTGTAAATGAGTGATTTTTGGCAAACAGTGTTGATATTTGAAAGCACCAAAACAAACATGCCCATACCCCAACGGGACCTCACCCTTCTTTTGAGATCTCCACCCCACACACTCATGGAAACAAGTGAACATGACACACATGCATATTCAAACTAAATATTTGAATTTATATTTGTCTACTATAATTTTTTTTTAGCCTGGGTTGCAAATGTAGCCCGTTAAAAAGTTCTGAAGTCAGAATTGAATTGCGAGTTATAAAGTCAGAATTGCGAGTTATGAAGTCAGAATTGCGAGTTATTGTCACAAGTCGCGCCTCTGTGGCTCCCTCCGGAACTCAGCAGCGGGAACTACCAGAGTATTAGTTCCTACCCGGACTCTTTTGATCCACGTACCTTGGCCGCTTCCGATCTGAACTCCCGCCATTCGGCGGCCTTCATAAGCGGCAGCGGGACGATCTTTCTGTGCGAAGTTTTGATTTGCCTAGCTGTCATCACCGAGCGTTTTTCCCTGATTATTTCTCCCGTGTATTATTGGACTGTTTACTGGACTATTGATTATCGCCGCCTGCCTTGACCCTCCGCCTGTTCTAAGTTTGTGAGTTTGGATTTCCCTTGCCATTATTGTCTTCTTGTGTTTTGACCCACGCCTGTACGACCACTCTTCAAAATAAGAGCCGCAAATGGATCCACCGAGTCGTTACAGAAAACTTCGCCGCCACCGGATTCAGCGGCGTTTTATCAGATGATGGGTGAGATGGGCCGTCAAGCATCCATGTTATCTACCCACCAGGCACAGTTGGAAAAGCTTACGGGACTTACGGATGAACTTGTACGGTCTATACAAGCGCTCACTACAGCCACCGCGGCCCTGACTCAAGCCGCGATCTCGCCGCCCACTCTTCCCGCCGCTCTGTCACCTCCAGCGACCAGCGCTCCAACCAACGCCCCGGTGCGGGTTTCACTGCCGGACAAATATGACGGTACTGCGGGGAAATGCGAAGGATTCCTTCTTCAGTGTGACATTTGCATGAATCATCAACCGCAAAGTTATACAACGGATGACAGCAAAGTTTCGCTGATTTGCTCACTCTTAACCGGCAAAGCTCTGGATTGGGCCACCACGCTGTGGAAAGGTCTGAATTCTGTCAACAGCATTGTCTCCAGCGCACTTTCCCACGCAGGCACCCATCTACCATGGAAGACATCGATGTCACCGAGCTACCCACCGCCTATCACGATCTTAAGCTCGCCTTCAGCCAGACCAGAGCTACACAACTACCACCTCACAGACCCACGGACTGTGCTATCAACATCATGCAAGGTTGTCAACCCACTCGTGGACGAGTTTTCCCTCTCTCTCAACCCGAGTCCGCCAGCATGGAGGCCTACATCAAAGAGGAGCTGGCTAAAGGTTTCATCAGACCCTCCACATCCCCGGCTTCAGCCGGTTTCTTCTTTGTGAAAAAGAAAGATGGCGGCCTCCGACCGTGTATTGACTACAGATCTCTCAACGACATCACAGTAAAGTTTCGCTACCCCCTGCCTCTGGTCCCCCCGGCATTGGAACAGCTCAGAGCTGCTCGTTATTTCTCTAAACTGGACTTACGCATTGCGTACAACCTAATTCGCATACGTGAGGGAGACGAGTGGAAGACAGCCTTCTCCACCACCAACGGGCACTACGAATATCTAGTAATGCCCTTTGGCTTGTCCAACAGTCCCGCAGTCTTTCAGGCATTCGTTAACGATATATTCAGGGAGATGCTAAACAAGTTTGTCATAATTTATATCAACGACATCCTCATCTATTCACCTGACCTCACCAGCCATGTCAGTCATGTCCGACAAGTTTTAAGAACATTAATCACCAACCAGCTTTATGCTAAGATGTCGAAATGCCAATTCCATCAGACCAAAACTTCCTTCTTGGGCTACATCATCAGTTCAGAAGGTGTCGCCATGGATGACCAGAAAGTCACAGCAGTCACCAATTGGCCCCAACCTCAAACATTGAAAGAGATGCAACGCTTCTTGGGGTTTGCAAATTTCTACAGGCGGTTCATTAGAGATTTCAGTAAGATCGCAGCCCCTCTGACCAATCTCACCAAACGTAACCTCAGACGCCTGCCCTGGACCGAAGCAAGTCTCCAAGCCTTTCAACAACTCAAGGCTCGTTTTACCACGGCTCCCATCCTTAAACACCCCAATCCTGACCTACAATTTACTGTCGAAGTAGATGCCTCCAACACTGGCATAGGAGCCGTCCTCTCCCAGCGTCATGGCCAACCACCCAAACTCTACCCCTGTGCATTCTACTCCAGGAAACTGAATTCAGCTGAGCGCAATTACGACGTGGGAGATCGTGAGTTACTTGCCTTGAAAGCTGCACTCGAGGAATGGCGTCACTGGCTGGAGGGGGCTAAGGAACCATTTGTGGTACTAACGGATCATCGGAACCTGGAATACCTAAAAAACGCCAAACGTCTAAACGCCAGACAAGCACGATGGTCCCTCTTTTTCGCCCGGTTCCAGTTTCAAATCACATACCGACCAGGCTCAAAGAACTTAAAAGCAGATGCCCTTTCACGTCAATATGACGCTCCTCAGACTCCGCCCGGACCCGAATCCATCCTACCTCCATCACTCATCCTAGCACCCGTTCAATGGGACCTTATGAGGGAGATACAGGAAGCCACGGGGCCCGAACCCGTTCCAGCCGAATGTCCTCCAGAGCGGACTTTTGTTCCTGAACCGCGGCGTCAGCGTGTCATGACTCTCGTCCACGAACATCCCAGCGCCGGCCACCCAGGCATATTGGCGACCACTGAGCTGGTGTCAAATCGCTTCTGGTGGCCCACTCTATCTTCGGATGTCTCCACCTGGGTACGAAACTGCAACACCTGCCAAATCACTAAGTCCTTCTGCCAGCGCCCTGCCGGTCTACTGTGCCCACTACCCATACCTCAGAGACCCTGGTCCCATCTCGCCATAGATTTCGTCACTGACATGCCACCCTCCAACCACCACACAATCATCCTCACGGTCATTGACCGTTTTTCCAAAGCCTGTCGCCTCATCCCCATGACTAAACTACCCACTGCCTGGGAAACCGCCCAAACACTGATGGAGCAAGTGTTCCGCTTCTATGGTCTTCCTGAGGATATAGTGTCAGATCGTGGACCACAATTCACATCACGTGTATGGAAAGCCTTCTGCACTCAGCTGGGAATCAATGTGAGCCTCACGTCAGGATACCATCCCGAGGCCAACGGACAAGCGGAAAGGTTGAACCAGGAGTTAATCCGCTTCCTCAGGACCTACTGTCATGCCCACCAGAATGACTGGAGTCAATATCTGCTGTGGGCGGAATATGCCCAGAACTCGCTGCGGAAACCATCCACCCAAATGACTCCATTTCAATGCGTCCTGGGATTCCAGCCTCCGCTCTTCCCCTGGTCTGGCGAACCTACTGATCTGCCCGCAGTGGACGACTGGCTGAGGAGAAGTGAACAGACCTGGGACACAGCTCATGTACACCTCCGCAGTGCGGTTCGACGACTTACTCAACAAGCCAACCGAAGACGTCGTCCCAATCCTCCCTACGAACCCGGCCAATGGGTTTGGCTATCCACCCGAGACCTGCGCCTCCGCCTACCCTGCCGCAAGCTCAATCCAAGGTACGTGGGTCCATTCAAAATTATACGTCAAATATCACCAGTTTCATACCGTTTAGAATTACCATCTGAATATCGCATCTCACCAACCTTCCATGTCTCCTTGCTCAAGCCCGCTGCTGCTCCCGAAGAACCGGAGGTCCTAGACGAGGACGCGGCACCAGACATCCCTCCCCTGGCGGCTGAACCGGATGACATCTACCAGGTCCACGAAATCCTGGATTCCCGGCGCCGAGGAAGGATCCTGCAATACCTGGTGGACTGGGAGGGCTACGGTGTCGAGGAAAGATCCTGGGTTGATGCCACTAACATCTTGGACCCTTCTCTTACTGAGGAGTTTCACCACTCTCATCCCAACAAACCGGCCCCCAGACCCCGGGTTCGCCCTCGCTTCAGGAGCCGCTCGCAGGGGGGGGGGCTCTGTCACAAATCGCGCCTCTGTGGCTCCCTCCGGAACCCAGCAGCGGGAACTCTCACCAGAATATTAGTTCCTACCCGGACTCTTTTGATCCACGTACCTTGGACGCTTCCGATCCTAACTCCCGCCATTCGGCGGCCTTCATAAGCGGCAGCTGGACGATCCTTATTTGCTAAGTTTTGATTTGCCTAGCTGTCATCACCGAGCGTTTTTCCCTGATTGTTTTTCCCGTGTATTATTGGACTGTTTTCTGGACTATTGATTATCGCCGCCTGTCTTGACCCTCTGCCTGTTCTAAGTTTGTGAGTTTGGATTTCCCTTGCCATTATCGTTTGCCTGTGTTTTGACCCACGCCTGTACGACCACTCTTCATAATAAAAGCCGCATATGGATCCATCTGTACCTCCCGAGTTGTTACACTTATCTAGCGAAACGATCGGTCATTTCCAAAATAAATAAAAAAGTTTTATAAGCACAAACGCTCGCTTTGCGCTGTTCCGTGATGCGCGTTGGTGACATAACTTAATACGCAATTACGTTGAAAAGGTCAAGGTTTTTTTTTTTCATATTAAAAGACCCAGGATATGCACCGAAACGGGCATTTTAAACGATAAAATGACACGAAGACGTATGAATATGTGTATATGGTACTTTTTCCGCACATTTGTAAACACTTGACATGGTAGTTACGTAATTGCGTATTACGTTACGTCACCAACGCACATCAAAGAACAGAGCAAGGCGAGCGTTTGTGCTCATAAAACTAAAACTTTTTTATTTATTTTGGAAATGACCGATGATTCCGCTAAACCCTTATTCATCGTCTGGTATCGACTGAAGAAAGAACGACATGGACATCTTGGATGACATGGTGGTGAGTAAATTATCATAAAAGTTTTTTTGAAAGTGAACTTCTCCTTTAAACCTATCTTTACCCAAAATTTATAAAAGGATGTTGATCCAGGAACATCTTGTACTTGGTGAAATCACACTCACCATGTAGTGAGGTATCTGAGTACAAGACACTGAATATGTATGTTTCACATTTTTACTGCATATGCTCTTATGATGTGCACACATGACTAATTGTTTTGAGAAATGCATTAACTGCAGTGCAAATTTAAATACCGTTGTGAGAAATGCACCAAAGCGACTGAGAAAAACGGTAATATGCTGGTCACTGAAACTACTTTCAAATGCACTATCACTTTTTACTTTAACTTTCAAGATTCGTGATTATGCACTGTGTTTATACTATGGAGCATCAGTACTTTCCACACATTTTACAAGATCAGATACTTGTCAGTGGTTTTCAGGATCTGTAACGCATTCACCATTTGTTTGTTATTTGCTTTCCATGCCTTTCCAAATACAGACACCAATCCATCCCTGCACTTCACATGCCCTACACAGTCTGGAACATAACGTGTATTTCCATGCTCTGCCATTTCCGCTATTGTTTCTTTACGATACCTGCAGAATTTGTGATGGTTCTGGTGGGTAGCCTATAGAACATCAGTGGGTATATGTTTTAAAAATGTTGGGGGCATAACTATTAGTGATCCTGACTGTTATGCCACGTTCAGTGTTATGTTCTGGTTTTTTAGTTCTTTCAAGTCTTTTTTACTCTCAAGATTTACATAGGCAGCAGAAACTATTGAGCATCAGGGTATGTAATTTCCAAGTATAGAACTCCTATCATTCAACTATGCTAAGGTAAAACCCGTTTTCCATTCTATGGCACCTTTCATTTCATTACTGATCAGATAAAATACATCCTACTGTACAAGTGAATAGATGATATGATTCAATGACATTGTTTATAGTGAAATTAATAGTAGTAATCATGTAGGCATATATCTATTTAAGGAAAGACTTCAGTTTATTTTATTCTTGTTTCATCTTGAAACCACATTTCTTTTTGTCATAGATTTGTGTTGGTAAAAATGAAGAAACTGATGGCTTTCTAAAGCTAAGCAGTGGTAAGAAGAGAGGTCTGGTACCGACTGAGTTACTGGAGGAAATCTAACACAGTCAAGAACAACGTTTATCATGATACAGCAACATTATTTACCACATAAACCTTTTTGTAAAATGTCAAATGAATAATATTAACTATGTTAAAAAGCTGTGGTTTGTTCAGGCTGGTTGGATCCTTATAATGTATGCTTCTCTACCATTATGTTCATGTTACTTAGTTTTTTTGGAAAATAGTTTTTTTTCCTGTTATTCAGGGAAGGTGATATGTTGTTGTCATATATAATTCCTAGAGCAGTAGAATAGAAATTTAACAACCAATGCAGAACTTTAGGGTTTAATTTGGAAAAAAATGTACTCTGCTTTTTCTGAAACAATACAACTTTGATTAAATTCTAACAATAAATACATTAATAATGGTTTTAACAATATAAATTATAAGAAAAATTATAAACTGGGGAAGTCTCAGTTTTGTTTGTATCCATCAAACACAATCTTTCACAATATCTTAAAAACTTGATTTGATAATGAACACATACACATTTCAAAGAAAGGCAAAAGGTTGAAACATAAAACATGTATTTTATTGTTCTTTATAATCTATTCTTGTGTGTGTGGGGCAGACTGAGCTGAACAGATTTTCTTTCATAGGAGGAGTCAATAAGTACCTTCACTGCATAGAAGACCTGTAAGCATCAGCTTTGAAATAGTTACTTTCCTGTAAGAAAGTTATGAAATAATATACGGTAACACTTTATAATAACGTTTAGTTGTAAGGCATTTATAAGTGATTAGTTAATGCTGAACTAATCATTTACAAAATATAACTATGTGTTCATAAATAATTAATAAGTGATATATTAATATGTTTATCTATGT
>JAUCNO010000500.1:907249-918430 GCA_032353835.1 Enteromius viviparus | reverse complement strand
GTTAGTTTGGGTGGGTTTGGTTCATTTGCAGCCCTGTTATAAAAACAAAACTGTTACCGTCGTGGAGAAAGATGGGTGGGGGAGGCACTTAATATTTCTGTGCCAATAGCACATTGCCATTGATTGACTGAAAAATGTCAGAAGTGAACATCAGTCTTCTGATTAGTTGTTTTGTTCAGTGTTCATACATATATGTACTGTTATGGTCACCTTATGTAAGAGACATATGATCTAGAACACTGGTGTAATTAAATGAAGAGCCATTACAGTGCTAGTACCCCACTGGCAAACATATAAGAAAAAAACAGTGAAGATGCATGGTATTAATATTCCCACACCTTTACGAAAAACGACAAGACACTTCAATACTATAAATTCATTATTTAAATATCTTCTTCACATCACATGTTTAAAGTAATTATAAAAAACTATATATAATGGCATACACTATCCTTCACAGTGTCAAACATCAATCAATCGCTTCATAAATTTGGGGGGGGGCAAGAGGGTGTCCCCCAGGGAGTGATTCCATGTAAAGCCACTGCACATGCCCACATTATACAAAAAATGCCCTGACACAAAAAACTGATGCATTTTTTTTTTCTCTGTGCTAACCGCAGACCCGCAGTTTGTGACATTTGCAATGTGGTCTCAAGATATGGGTTAAATTAATTAACAAATCTATTGAAAACCGGTAACACTCTTTCAAATAATCATTAGGAAATTAAAATACATCAATATGCGGTCTTATAACTCTCTTCCTGTGTAAAAACTTAGTATAATTTGTGCTTCCACGTCCACAGGATCGTCATCAAAAGGGCACGCCATGCTCAGTAACCTTCAGAAACAAACTTACCCTGGAACATAACCTGCTACCGAGCAGGTTATCTTCAGAGAGTTAGTTCCTATGGTTACATACATATCCAGAAAGTTACCTCCGTTTTTGGAACCGAAAGTTAAGGTAATCCAGTAACTTACCCTTAAACTTACCCAGGTATGTCACATAACCTGCTTTCCCCCCTGGAGTGCCATCCAGGGCTGTGCTGGCACAACCAGCTGACATCCTGACATATATAGGCCCACACACAGTCTATATAGTTATGTATTTGCGTCAGTCACAATTTGAATCCTGCCTCTGTAATTTTCTGATGTCCATGTGACTCATATTCCTCCTTCAATTAAATTATATGGGGATATATTTTTTATTTTACAGTCCACTTTATGGTTCACCATGATCAATAAAATTTCTCTAAAAAGCAGGAGTACACCCATTCTCAACAATATATATATATATATATATAGAGAGAGAGAGAGAGAGAGAGAGAGAGAGAGATAAATGTTTCTTTAGTTAGTTAAAAAATGTTTGTAAACAAAAGGTAATATGTCATTTTCCACCATGATATTCATTTATTTTTATTTATTCTTGTCTTAGCAATCGGCAAAATAAGTCTATTAGAAAGAAAAAGTATATCAAACCGTTTCAAAGCTAAAATTGTGCTGTGTTTATGAAATAGACAATAGATAAGCTAGTGGTCGTGTTTAGGTTTAGAGCATGTCTGACGTACAAAATGGCTAAATACTAAAGGATAAAACAGCTGCGGTGCGTGGGTAGTTTTCCAAGCATGCTTTGAGTTTTATGAGCATCAGCCTTTCGCCCTGCTAGAGTAAGATGGTGATATATTATATCATCCACTCTATTCAGGAGTTGAACCACACAAACTGAGTGAACCTGCAGATAAGCTAATTAGGCTGTTATCCGAATTATTTTACTGTGGAGGAGAAAACAACAAACACTGTTTATTACACTTAACTTTTAGTTAGTCAGAGTAGTATAGTACATGCCTTTTAGTTTCATATGACATTTTATCTGATATCATAAAGATAAAACAAGCACTGCAGCAGAGAGAGTTGATAGGTAAGAATAAACCTACAACTTCAAAAAATAACATGGCTCTATACTTTTTTGTGTTTTTAAATGTTTTATAATTTATTGTAACTATACATTTTGGTATATTGTAATTCAAATGCTCCATCAACACGCTTGAAATACAAACATATTTAAAATATGTGAGTTTAGTATTTGAAGAGTAAGAAGATAATATTATTAAGAACATACAATTATGTTTATGTGATATATATACTCATAATTGTATTTCATTTTCACCGTCTCCCTGTATTTACAATAAAAAAAAGAGAAAAAACAAATATTTAATTGCTTCTTTTGTTTGCTTGTTTTTATTTTCTGTTTTGTTTCTTAATTTTAATTTTTATCTGTATTGGAAACTTGTGGCTGGTTAAGTATTGTATTAGTGTGATTTTAAACTATTATTTAACCAGCACTGCCTGAAAGAAGAAATGTTTCTCAATGCTATATTTTGCTGGTTAAATAAAGGATAATAATAAATAGTAATAATAATAATAATTTTAGTTTCTTTTCTTTTTTTTAACAATTACTAATTAATACACATTTCAATAAATACATTTTCTGTTCCATCCATAAATTTTCTTAATATGTATTTTAAAAAATACTTTGTTTTCTGCATGCCTCATTTACTTTTTCAAAGTTTTTCAAACCAACAAAAAAGGCTTTTATTACAGTGACACCAAAATCCACCTAAAGTTGAAATTTTTAAGAAGATGTTGCATATTTCAGTTTTGTTTAAAATATATATATATATATATATATATATATAATTGAATGCATTTTCAGACAATCTGATATTAATGTAACAAGTATTTGTTAGCTGTTTACAGCTAAATTATTAAGTTGCCTTAGCCTCTACAAATAATACACACATTAATTGTTAAATGCTTTTTTAATACAATAAATGCTAAAGTTATAAAGTTACGCCATAACCATACTAATCTGAGCAAAACTAAAAATGCAATTCCAAGCCCCCTTTGTTAATTTATTATCTTATGTACAGTATATATATCTAAAAGAAATACCTTTACATGATGTGTCAGACTTTACTCTTGTGAGGGAAGTGTGTTATGTGCATGAACAGAGTGTGTATAGAAACGGGACGGGAGGGACTGCGGATCACAAATTAACTCCTTCAGACCTGGTTTGTAAGCATGAAGCATGTCATTGGACCATTACTGAGAAAAATAAGAGATCAGTTTCAGATGCACACGTTCAGATTCGTCATCTTTACATTTTATCTGGGTGGGTTTCGAGAGACCAGCTGTAATGTGTGCATGTTTCAGCAGAGGGCAGACTCAGATAGTGACAAATGAAAACCTCATGGTATGAAAACTTCATAAAATAGAATAGAATAGAATATATATTGTTTATGTTTTACATGCAGATACAATTCAGAACACAATTCTTTTTTAGTTAATGTGCATGCAAGATATGCATAGCTGCAGGATCGGGTCTCTTTGTGTGTTCTTTAGAGGTTAAATGACTTTGAGTGTCATTTTGTTTGAGCTGATATTGGCCTATATTTGAGGTGCAGTGTAGTACCACCCGCTCTGGACTTTAGATCAGTGACACACGCAGGACTGTCCTGCTGCAGGTGTATATAAGACACCTGCGCCTCCTTCAAAGGTGCGTCCACTGGACTAACACACACACTCAGTGCACAGCACAGGTAAGACAGTCACGCTACTAATGCTTGGTACTTTAAAAACTATTGAATCTATGCTTTAGTGCTCTTGAGCTGCTTCTTTCAGGCCCTGTGTGTTTCTGTGTTTAGTGGTCTGGGTGGATCTTTTAAGGATGAGTTTGAATCATGAGTGTCAGGGAGTGCACAGGTTTATGTCTCGTCAAAGTGTTGCTTAACTGTGGGCTGAATATTGACGTATAAATGGTCTGCTGACAGAGGGATCATTTCTTAGTGTTTCAAAAACAGACAAAATCTGTGAGCATTTGTGAGATATTAACATTTGGGCAGTTCAACACAAACAGGTGAGCCAACAATCAGAAAGAAAGAAATACGTTCAGTTTTCAGTAACTGCTTTTAAAATGAGAAAGAAATTACTTTTGACTTTTTATCTGCTTTTTACTTTAGGCTACTTTTTACTCTGTTAATTGTTTTAAACACTGCATGCTCTCTAGGAAACAAGAATTATACTTTTCCTTTTACGTTTTCGATATTTCCTTGACACCTTTTTTTCAGTTTGTTTTTTTCTTAGTTTAGTTTAATCACTGCCTTCTAAATTTTAGCGATACTTGTTCTTCTGCATTTACTATTTTACTTTAAACTGTTCAACAATGCATTTTTAAACAATGCTTTCTAAAAAAAAAAATAATAATAATAATAATGTACATTTTTCTGTTTTAATTTACTGTCTATTGTTTTTTTATCCTGTCTTTTTAAATGAGAAACTTGTTTACTTGTATTTTTGCTTTACTTCACCTCATTGTTTTTAATCCATATCATTTGCCAATGACATCATAAACATCATTTAAATTAGAAACAACCTTCATATCTGTGTGCTTGTTTATCTTTTATAACCTTAGTGTTCATTGTTTTTAAACACTGCATGCTTCCAAAGAAAGAGAAAAGATGTTTGACTTAGCCTGTGGCTATTCTGATTTGTTTTGCCAAACTTTTAGCCCGATTTTACCACATTTATGGGAGACAAAGAGTGTAAATAATGCATTTATGTGGCGCAACAGTGAACAGACTTCAAAAGAAAATGTTTCTTGTGAAATGCCTGCTTCGTAACATGTTATGTGTGTTTTTGTAGTAACTGAAGGCAATGGCTCCGCTCCCTGAGACTCATCCCGCCTCGCCGCTGCCGGAACTGGGTACGTGCCCGTATAAATCCTCGTCCACACAGAGGCGCACTTCCTTCCTCCCTCCCTCTGTCCCTGCCTTCTCTCTGTCCTCAGACGCGTGTCTTTTCTCCCGCAGACGCAGAGCTCGCGTGCAAAGATGCGTCGGATCCCGATACGCGGTCAAAAGATTCGGAATCGGAGGATGAGGAGGAGCTGGACCCCTGGGACCTGCCGGAGCTCCGGGACAGCGGGGTGAAGTGGTCAGGTGAGGAGCGCGACGCGGAGAGCCGCGAGACGCGTGCTGAGCTCCGCGCGACTCACGCTCGGTCTGTGTTTGCTCTGCAGATCTCGACACGAAGGGCAAAGTTCTGAGCGTGCTCAAGTCTATCGTGAAGTTCATTCTCCTGGTGGGTTTGCTTTACGTGTTCGTCTGCTCTCTGGACATCCTGAGTTCCGCTTTCCAGCTTGTAGGAGGTACTTCCTTTAACTTTCTTTGAACTTTACAACTTTTTTCATCAGGAGTATTACAGTGTTCTTGTGCACAAGGCGTGTTTTAAGAACAGTACAGCTGTGCTAAGACAGTTTACTGCATTATACCAGAAAGTGAATGGGCCTTTATATTTAAGACAATGTACTGTATTATACTATAAAATGAATGGCCCTTTTGGTAAAGTTGGGTAACTTTTGTAAATTGTATTTATGCACTTTTAATGAGAATCCAAAGTTCTGTTTAACTTAATAATACACCTTTATGAAAAGCTTGAGACATATTTGTCCTTAATCAAAAGCAAAAAATCAAAAGTGCTAAATGCTAGGGAGAGACTGAAACATGATGCCCTCTTCTGACCAAACCCAAGGTTTTTTTTAGACCACTGGTAAATCAGGCCTTCTCTCTCCACCACCACCCACCCAACACATGCTAGACTGATAGTTATATAGAGTTCATAATAATATTATATATTTGCAATATAGACCTTTACAGAAATTCTTGTCCCTGTTTTGCAGTGTCATGTGGTTGTAAAGTACATCTGAACACTCTGTCTGCAGTGTCCACTGCACTATACTCCCACGGTCACCGTGATTTTGACAAATAAGACATGATCCTGGATCAACACTACTGTTCAAACATATGGACTTATCCCAGTCCTTACCCCTACACCTGCCTCTACCCAAAATATATGCCTAATATCAGTGAGAAATTAAAGCTGATTAACAATGGTGTAGAAGCACCTAACCCTGATCATAAACCTAAAAAATTATTCCTCGATTCTGATTGGTTGATTGAAATGTTGTACCTGGATCAACATCTTTGTTGATCCTGTATCTTGTACTCGGTGAAATCACGCTCGCCATACTACCATAATCATAGCTATTGCCATGTAAGTTAATAATAAACTTAAAATAACTTGATAAACTGTCTCACTTGTCTCATGCTGGAAACCAAGAGATTCTTAAAAATAAATAAATAAAAATCTACTTATTAATATTATTATTAATAATAATATGAAGAACAAACGGGTATTATATATTAATATACTCATGTCATGTATTAAATTAACCATGATTAATTTAGTGATTCTAGGGTATTCAAAAATAAATATTTTAAAATAAATTATAATAAATATAATCTGTATTTTTATTCAAATAAATAAAAATACATATGTATGTTTTAGTTTACAACTATATTTTATGTAAAAAAAAAAGTTAGGTTTTTTTTTTTATTTCAATATTTTAATGTATTAATATTACACAATTTTAATTTGAAAACTTTTCAAACCCTTTGTTTGCTGCCTTTTTCCAGCACTTATATTCATTCATATTCATATATACAATCTGTACTTTACTGATACTGTATACTTTGCTGTACACTATAGTACTTCACTATACTGCACAACCACCAAAACATTTGAGGAGTCCTGTTTCACGCTATATGTAGGTCAAAGTTTGATCAGTGGCTGATCTTTTTGAGGTTTAGCAGTGATCATGTACTTCAAACAAACGGCACCTTATCTAAGCACGCGTCCGTTTAATGTGGTTAATCTGTAATAAAGGCTGGTTGTGTGTGAGCAGATCTAGAAGTGCTGTGGACACACATAGCATGGTTTTCTGGTTTTGTCATTGTGCTCAGGAAAGGCAGCTGGTGATATCTTCCAGGACAATGCGGTTCTGTCGAACCCTGTGGCTGGGCTGGTGATTGGAGTCCTGGTCACCGTTTTGGTTCAGAGCTCGAGCACCTCGTCCTCCATCGTGGTCAGCATGGTGTCTTCTGGCTGTGAGTTTTTCTGTGTGTTTGTGTGTGTGTGTGTGTCTGTGTGTGACTCATGCTCATACACACATGTGACCCTGGAGCACAAAACTAGTCTTAAGTCTCTAGGGTATGTTTGTAGCAATAGCCCAACATTCGTTGTAAATCCATACGATCCAACAGCATTAATAACAACAGTAGTTCAGATTGCAATAAAAAAAAAAAAAACAATATCCACTGTAAAATGTTAACTTAAAGCACTTCTACCTGATCTGACCCTTGAAAATAACTTTAATCTGTGACAAACTTTACCTTTGATTGTACCACATTCAGGTTGATCCTTTCTAAGTTGCTATTTGAACTGTATTTGACTGTATTGGTTTAAGAAATCATTACTTCCGTTCAGTTAAAATACATGCACTTGAACAAATTTAAAGGTAAAGATATTGAAAATGTTGCAAAGGTTTTCAATTTCAATAAAAAAATAAATGGGTAAATTCTTTCTATAAAAAAATTAGGCAGCACAACTGTTATTCGAGCAATACTATCTAGAAATGTTCATTGAGCAGCAGATCAGCATGTTATACTGGAGTAATGATGCTGAAAATGCAGCTTTGATCACAGGAATCAGAAACAGGAGTATATTGATTTTTGACCAGATGCAAATGCAGCCTTCGAGCACAGAAGAGAAGTGAACAAGATATAATTATTTCATTGTATGTTTCAGTGTTGGAGGTGAAGTCTGCCGTGCCAATCATCATGGGTGCCAATATTGGCACTTCTGTGACAAACACCATCGTGGCCGTGATGCAGGCAGGGGACAGAAATGAGTTCCGCAGGTAAACGCATCTAAGGAGACCGTTTTGGATCCATACAGTGATTGAAAACTTGACGACAAACTTGAAAATAAAACTATACAAATATTAATCTAGCACTCTTTTGGTAGATTTGAACTTACTGATGCTTACTTGCTGATTCTGTGCACTTCAGGGCCTTTGCTGGAGCTACGGTCCATGACTTCTTTAACTGGCTGTCTGTCCTGGTGCTGTTGCCTCTGGAGGTGGCTTCAGGATACCTCTACAGACTCACCAAGCTTATAATTGACTCCTTTAACATCCAGACGGGTGCAGATGCTCCAGACCTGTTAAAGGTCATCACCGAACCCCTCACCAAGAACATCATTGAGGTGAAATCAGAGGATCTGTTGGTGTTATTACTCCACTACTTCTGTGTACAACTGTATCAGGCAGCAGATCATATAAACTCCTCTGTCTCATTGTTACTGTCCTAAGAAAATTCTGTTTTGTTGGAGCAGGGTCATTAGACTGCTGTCACTTTAAGACCTTATCCATAAATCAATATACTGGCACACATAGTGTTTTTTTTTCCTCTCTAACCAATCATTTACTAGTACACTTAAGACTTCGTTGTGTGTTTATCTGTACAAGATAAGATCATATTTTACAGTTTTAATTAAGAATGTGCGACAATTCAGCTTACAGAACCTTCATAAATGACCTTCTAGCTTTGACCAAAATAGTTTAACACAGTTGTTATAATTATGACTTCCAAACTCATAATAGCAAATATCCCAGAAGGACTTGAATGTGCTAATATTTGCATCACTGCTCAAAATCTGTCTGTATTCTATCTGTCTTTATAATCTGTATTCTCTTAGCTCTCTACCGTGTCTACCACTTTTATTTATTGATAGTTTTTTCTTGTTCTTCCAGCTAGACACATCTGTGATCCGTGACATCGCCACTGGAGACCCTGCTGCCCGAAACAAAAGTCTGATTAAGATCTGGTGTAAAACAGAAAAAATCACGGTGAGAATGTGAATGTCTATTAATAAGTGCAGCACACCCACTGTTTCACTAGATTAGGCTGTTCAAACATGAGGAAATAAGATTTATCACACTGATAAACATAGGGTCTATATGCACATAAAAATACAGAGATGTGAGTCTTTTATCTAAATTCCCACTTTGTGAAGTGGACGAGGAACGTTTGTGAGTGAAGGGTATAAAAAAATGGACTGGGATGCAGCCGATTTTTCAATCGTTTAAAGTTTAGTATAACATAATACAATTAATAGGTTTTTTTTTTCCCCCTTTTGTATTTATTTAAATAATCAAAAAGCATAAATTCACTAATCAACATAACATATGTCCACTTACAGTTACATTTGGCTTTTGAAGTAATTTATGAAAGGACGCCACATGGCAGTGAACCATTTAAATTAAGTCTTATTTTTTCCAAGTTTAAAAGGGGGAAATAATTGTTTCCAATTGATTAAAATCAAGCGTCTCGCCAAAAGAGAAATAAAGGCAATATAGTCCAATTCACTTTGACAAATGTTTATTTTCATATACAATAAAAAAAAAAAATCTTTACAAAATATTCTGGAGTAATATATTAATAATATATAATATTACCTTTGAAAAGAAACCCGACATGATGTCAGTAGGCCGGCCTTTCTCCCCGTTTTCAGGTATGCCAATTATTTGCTGATTTTTGGCGACGAAAAATTGTTGTTTCTCTTGCAGTTTCTGTATTTGGTTTTTCAGAGTTGAAATTGTAGGTTCAATTGTTTTGAGTAAGTCATGATGAGAGTTGAGCACTGTGTGTCAGACATATCGGTTTTCTTAGTTTGAACGGAATGAATTTGTCCCGCTATCTCTAGATGTAAAACATCCTTTTTCCGAACGGATGGTATCGACAAATAATCCGATCTTAGACCGAAAGCTCTCCATCTCAGGTTTGATGGTCTCTGCCATCTGATTGCATGAGGATATCAGTTCAGTTTTACCCAGTAGAAGAAATGTTTTGTCCTTTGGCGAAGACTGCTTAGCGCAACAGTTACTTGTAGTGTTAGTAGCGGCCTCCATGCTAGCTTGCTTTAAGTTGGGGCTATCAAGCCACGTCTGTCTGGTCGTCAATAGTCACATTTCTGCTTGCCATTTTCATACAAATCAGTTAACCCGGAGATGCAGGATTTTAGTGGAGATAAAGTTATCTCTTATACTCATACAGCATAGCATGTTCGTAAGCTAACAATGCGACACTGAGCATAAAAAGCTTGATATTCTCTCCCCTATTTAGGGTTTAGGCCTGAAGATGTGTTTTCGTCTGTTTCAGAGCCTCGTGAACATATCGGTCCCTGGATTTGAAAACTGCACACTTGGAGCCCTCTGCTGGGAGGAAGATGGTCTGATCTGGACCCAAGAGAACCAAACCATAACCAATAACTTGAAAAAATGTAAGTGCCTCTGCTTGCTTTGTGGCTCTTGTAGCAGCCAGCGCAGGAGCATCCTGAATCAACAGAGACCGAAGCCTAATGTCGATCCATTTCCCGTCCTCTTCCTTACATAGTTGACTTATTTCAGCTCAAAGCCATCGATCGTGACTCACTCTAACCTCCATGAGTACAATGGCTTCTTATAAAAGCTGAGGGAGATCTTAGCTTCACCTTTCCCCCTCACCCCATCCATCTACTCTAGCTTTTCAATGGGGCTATTCTTCATGACAGCCCCGAGCACTTGAGGCCAGTGCACCTGAACAAAGAGCCTCTGCCAATTTGGCAGCAGGGCATTTGCTCTGGGTATGAATTCAGGTGAGTTAAATCAATGCAAGTAGTTAGATCGCATGTTGAAATTCCAGCCTTGACTTGGTTCAGTGGATCTGAGTATGTAATCATTCTGTGGTCCCTCAACTGTGAAAAAGCGCGCTCGAGTTTTCAAGAAGCACCATTCAGCAGCTTCTCAAATGAGAATCTGAAGATCATTTTTGGTAGATTATATCAGGGGTTTTCAAACTTAAATGCCAAAGACACCCAAGTTTGTTAATCCCTTTGCGATGGAGCCCGTTATTAAAAGAAAGGCAGCTCTTTGTAAATGGCCTATTCTTACTATTATTATTTTTTATGCTGTTGATACTATATACTTGTATTGATTTATTTTTTTAATGGAATTAATTTTCTTACACTCTTACACAATTTTTCACCTTTTATTTTCTGTGGATGTCTTAACTGACCCTCATGTAAGCCCCATTTTAAAAAGTATTGAACAATCATATAAAGCAAGTAACTGCAGCAACTGAGTGTGTTTTGTTGTAATAATGGCAATAATCACAGTCTAATAACAAACATAGTGGTCAAGATGTGCTTAATATATGAAAATAGCCCTTCATCTTTTATGATTGCAAT
>JAUCNO010000500.1:878323-895227 GCA_032353835.1 Enteromius viviparus | reverse complement strand
AACTACTACTACATATACTGTAAACATTACTTTGTTGTAAAGCTGCTTTGCAATGATATGTATCATGAAAAGCGCTACACAAATAAATTTGAATTGAATTGAAAATTTAATTATAATTTTAATTGTCTTTGGACAGCACTAGACTAGAAGGCTCACCTAGTCTCTATTTGAATTCTCATCGTTTTCTGAAATCAGTCTAATCAGTTTTTGAGGAACAGAAAGGACAGTTGTTTGTGTTTGGGAGAAGAGAGCAGGGCTAAGGACACAGCCTTGGTGAACCTCTGTGCTCATAGTCAGGATGGAGGAAGTGTGACCTCCTGTTTTCTCATTTTGGTCAGTTCAGGTGCGAAGAGTGGGACTGAGATTGAGCGAGTTAAGTTTTTAACTTATGAGGAATTGCAGTATTAAAAGCAGAACTTAAATCCCTAAAGAGCATCTTTACGTACATGTTCTGATGCTCCGTTGATCTGTTTGATCGATAAGCAAACTATTAGCGATCGAAGTCAGAAGGAATGACTGAGTTTAGTGTGTCAAGATAAGCGTTTCAAAACACTTTATAATAATAAGGTTTAAAGCGAGTAGTCCTTTAGGCATTTCACCGTCAATTATCTTCAGCACCATAATTATAATAATTGATTTAAAACAAAAAGGGACTGTGGTCTGTAGAAGTGAGGCATGGAATATGCTTGTAAACACAATCTGGCACATCCTTTCAGGACCTTTCCCTGTTCTCCATCAGGTCCAGCCTCTTTTCTGATGTTAATTTTTGATACTGACTTGATTTGGGTGTCGAGTGAGTACATGAGTACTCAATCCGAGGTTTATAGCAATGCTGTGCATCCCAGGTGCCTTTTCTTATACAATTCTCTGTCCTCAGAATTAAAAGCAATGTCCCGGGCCTTTAAGAGCTTAAATTTCTCGATTTATTGTTGGAAAACCTTTGATGGTCTTTCTTGTAGTCACATTGTCAGTCCAGAAATGTATATATGATAAGACCGATGATGGATAGTTATCTATATTTCCTCGTGCAAAAATGTCCCACTTTGTGCTGTGAGTCATTAGCTGGTCCTGAGCAGGGGATGGTTACTTAGGACCAGCTAAGAACCAGCTTAAACCAGAAAAGAACCAGCTTCAAAACACACCTTATGAGCATATGCAGTTTTTTTAAACAGGGTTGTGTTAGTAAACATGTACATGATTTCAACATGTTTTCTGCTTCGTGAACTGTAAAAACACACTGCTCACACACGTTTGTCACGTGCAGTATGAAACAGACTGTAGCTATTCAGATGAAAGAAAAAGAAGAGAACAGTCATATCATGTGACATTTATTTGCACTGCAAACATTCCAGCATTCAAACCTTATTTCACCTAGAGAAAGTAGATGTGCAAGTAACACAGGTTACTGGTCATTTTGTTCATGCTTTTATCCAAAGCAACTTTATACTGGTTCAGTTCTCCTGCAGTAACCTGAATTGAAGAGTGTTGATCGATAATGACGGCTGATGTATAACCTCTTGAAGGATAATCTTATGGTCTTTTCAAAGCAGATGGGAAATGAACATGATGAAGATGACGCATGCACACACTCCAGTCACTGTCAGGATTAAATCAGATGTTTCCTGCACTGAAAGCTGACTGTGTGCAGCTGTAGGCTGATCACCGTGTCTCTCTGAAGATTGGTAGAGCGCAGAGTAACATGCTGATGATAAAACAACAAATGAAAGTGTAAGAACACCAAATTATGGGTTTCTCAAGAAAATTGATTGTCATATGACATATGGACCACTTATATGATAGCATTATGATCGTTTTTGCAGCGAGAGGGTGGAACTTTTCATGAAAGAAGTTTGCTTTAGGGATGGATGTTTTACCCAGAAGAGTTCGTAACAGCACAGCAGATACAAAAACTGTGAGCGTAGCGAAAATCCCGCAGACCAGCGTCAGCTGAACAGAGCTGTGTGTGAAGTCTCTCCACGCTCGCGCCAGCTCCATCCTCCACAGCACCAGTGAACACGGAGTCACGTCTCCCTCCTCAAACTCCCTGCACCTACAGCAGGAAGAGGACCAGGAGAGAGCAGACTCATGCAGGTCGACTTGCATTGTTCATATAATCAACAAGAACTGAGCATGAACCCTATTTACTGTTAGTGCACGTTGCTAGTCTTTGTGAATGATTATATCAGTGCAAAAAAAAAAAGCAACTTTCTGTTCGACTGCAACTACTGTGCTTTGCAGCAGCAAAAATGCAGAAAGAAATATGTAATACTTTTAAATTGGTCAAAATTGATATGAAGATTTAGACATTTATAATGTTATAAAAGATTTTTATTTCAGATAAGTTCTGTTCTTCTGGACTTTCTACTCAAAGAAGGCTAAAATAAATTCTGTATATATAATAATAATAATAATAATAATAGTAATAATATTTTTTTGAGCATCAAGTCAGCCTATTAAAATGATTTCTGTGACACAGGAGACTGGAGAAATTATGCTAAAAAATCAGCTTTGAAATCTCAGGAATAAATTATATTACATAATTCAAAATTCAAATAGAAAACAGTTATTGTAATAGTAAAAATATTTCAAGATTTTACTGTTTTTGCTGTGCTTTTGGTCACAGTCTTGTGAGCAAAAGAACTTTAAAAAACATTAAAAACAACTTTTGACTGGAAGTGTATATAAAAAAATATATAAAAAAATAATCAAAAGAATTTAAATAACCAAAGAAAAATAAAAGTAGCTTTACATCTACATTATAACCAAAACCATACTAAATCCCACAATAAAATAAAATAAACAGCCAAAATATAGATTATAATTTTAAATATTTTAAGTACAGTAATATTGTTATTCTCATTTAAAATAACATTTATTTATTTATTTTTATTCTTTGATGAGTAGAATGTTAAAAGAAACGGCATCACAAAGGCCAATATTTCACAAAGTGTACAACTTGTTTTGCACTATGTTTTGCATAATTCAAAACAGGGCTGAAGAGTTTTCTTCCAAAAAGAAACACATAAGAAACTATCAAGCAAATGCCAGACAGCACGGACCTGGATATTAGACTTGCGACCACATCGCTCCGGCTCACACTGTGTGCTTCTGAGAGTCCCAGCTCATCCCAAATGATGTCAGGAACTTTATAACCCTCTTCAATTAATGTGGCCAGATTAAAGAGACCCTGGCGATCACACAAACAATTATTAGCTCATTATTTTCTATAAAAATATATATTCTAAAGATGATAAAAGTGAGTGAGTGTGTGTACCTGAGCACTGCCATGCACTGCTGCAGTACTGTACATGTCTATGGCCTTCACCATATCAGCTAGTTCACTGTAATAATCTCCCATCAGCAATAAGCCTGCAGAAGACAGAGAAACAGAAGCAGATAAAAGCAGGAAGAGAAAGCGGGAAATAGACCAAAAAGTAGTTGTATAAAGAGAAGTAATATAACATGGTGTGATTTCCGCTGCTCTGCAAAGGCTCACCAGCTTCCTGAGGGATGTGGTTGTAGGTGGAATAGTTGTGGTACCTCCACTGACAGGCAGAACTATGATCTAACAACTGGAAATACACATGAAATTATAGGATTAGAAAGAAACAAACAGCAGGAAATGAAAGGCTTGAGATGGTTGGACTGGCAGATGTTGAGATGTTCACCTCACACAGATGGGCAGCGTTGTACTGTGCCACACCGAGACCGGTTTCTGCTAGCATAGCATATTTCACCAACGCTTCCTTCCTTGAAGAGACAATTACACAAATCATTTCAAACCAGTGTAATTGTTTTTCTTCTGTGTAACAAAAAGTAAGTTATACTTAATAATGTGCTGGTCGTTTTTTTTTTCACTGAAATACTTATAGAGAAAAAAGAAGTGCCATAAAGTGCCCATTTAACTTTAGTTAAAGGTTTTCTGATATCACATGAACCCTAGAAAACAAGATAGTACAACTCAAGGGTTTTACACTAAGATATGGATGCATGGATGGATGGAAGGAAGGATTGCAAAGATAGATGAAGGGATGTGTGGATGGATGTTGGATAGATGGATGTGTGTGCAGGTATGAATGGATGAAACATAGATAGATGAAGGGATGATGGATGAATGTACTGTTTGCAGGGATGGGTGGATGCATGGATAGATGATGATGAGTAGAATGTTAAAAGAAACGGCATCACAAAGGCCAATATTTCACAAAGTGTACAACTTGTTTTGCACTATGTTTTGCATAATTCAAAACAACCAAAACAGGGCTGAAGAGCAAATGCCAGACAGCACGGACCTGGATATTAGACTTGCGACCACATCGCTCCAGCTCACACTGTGTGCATCTGAGAGTCCTAGCTCATCCCAAATGATGTCAGGAACTTTATAACCCTCTTCAATTAATGTGGCCAGATTAAAGAGCATAAGGTTGCATAGATAGATGAAGGGATGTGTGGATGGATGTTGGATAGATGGATGCATATTCAGGTATGAATGGATGAAACATAGATAGATGAAGGGATAATGGATGAATGTACTGTTTGCATGGATAGATGGATGGATGGATGGATGGATGGATGCAGGAATGGATGGATGGATGGATGGATGGATGGATGGATGGATGGATGGATGGATGACGGATAGATGCAGGGATGGATGGATGGATGGATGGATGGATGACGGATAGATGCAGGGATGGATGGATGGCTAGATGAAGGGTTTGATGGATGGATGGATGGATGGATGGATATATAATGGATGGGTGTACTGTATGCAAGGAAGGATGGATGGGTGGCTAGATGAAGGGTTGGATGAATGGATGTACTTTATGCAAGGATGGATAGATAGATGAAGGGTTGGATGGACAGATGGATGGATGGATAGATGATGGATGGATGCACTGTATGTAAGGATGGATGATGGAGGAATGGATGGCTAAATTAAGGGCTGGATGGATGCACTGTATGCAAGGATGGATGGCTAGATGAAGGGTTGGATGGATGATGGATGGATGTACTGTATGCAAGGAAGGATGGATGGATGGCTAGATGAAGGGTTGGATGGATGGATGGATGATGGATGGATGTACTGTATGCAAGGAAGGATGGATGGATGGCTAGATGAAGGGTTGGATGAATGGATGTACTTTATGCAGGGATGGATAGATAGATGAAGGGTTGGATGGACAGATGGATGGATAGATGATGGATGGATGCACTGTATGCAAGGATGGATGGATGGATGGCTAAATGAAGGGCTGGATGGATGGATGGATGGATGGATAGATGATGGATGGATGCACTGTATGCAAGGATGGATGGATGGATGAAGGGTTGGATGGATGGATGGATGGATGGATGGATGGATAGATGATGGAAGGATGCACTGTATGCAAGGATGAATGGATGGATGGATGAAGGGTTGGATGGATCAATATACTGTATGCAGGGATGGACAGATAGACGGATGGATTAATGGATGAAAGAATAGATAAAGAGATGAATCGACAGATGGATATCTCACCATGATCCTCTTTGGTAAGTCTGAAGAGCATCTTTGATCATGAAGCCCAGGTGTCCATTCATCTCACTGACTTGCTTTAACAGCCTGAGGAAATACAGAAACAAAAACAAAAAATCACATAACAAAACACTGAACAATGATCAGACTGAACACTGAACACCTGACATTTACATTTAGACATTTTTTTCAAATCTGTCAAACTTCAGTGTGAGTGTTGTTCAGTCTATGTGTGGTGGCTGAAGTCACTGAAGGATTGCTGAGTGTTGTGTTCAGGGAGACGTACAGCACAGCTTTGCTTTGATCTCTCTGCACTCCTTCTGCAGATCCAGTGGAGAGAAACATTGCTGACTGCACAGCGCCGTCCATGTGACCCATCTGAGCCGCATCCAAGAAGTAGTAGAACGCAGCGGTCTGAAAATAAAGAATAATTGAGATCAACACACAATAAACTTATGCATAAAATATGAAATTCTACATTTTGAAATGCCAACTGAGTGTTAAAGCAACAGATAGTTCAGCCAAAAAGGAAAATCTGCTTTTAATTTATTCACCCTCAGGCCATGAAAGATGTTTCTTTAATAAAAATTATTTTTATAATTTTGTGTTTCAGACAATGAAAGTCAGTAACTGCCTATTTTTCATCGTTTAAAAAGCATATCAGGCTACACAAAATTAATACTCATAGCACCTGAAGATATATTAGTTTATTTATCTATATATAATAGATGCCCCTATTATGGGTTATTATGGGTATGGTCATTAAATAATTTATAAACAAGTAAAAGTACTTTAAAATCAATCCTAAATGTTACTGGAAGCCAGTGTAGGGACCTGAGGACTGGTGTGATATGCTCAGATTTTCTGGTTCTAGTCAGAATCCTGGCAGCAGCGTTCTGGATGAGCTGCAGTAGTCTGATGGTCTTCTTGGGAGGTCCAGTGAGGAGACCATTACAATAATCCACCCTGCTTGTGATAAAAGCATGAACAAGTTTCTCCAAGTCTGGAAATTTCATCAATGCATTGGCAAAGGGAATCAATAGGGCTGTAGTCATTTGGCGATAAAGCCAGGTAAAAACATATTATTAGAAGATATGTTAGAAGATATTAATCTGACAGTCTACTTATACTCTAATGGATGCTAGATGACATGTAGTTGCAAAGTCACTTACTGTTAGTAGATTGTCTAAAGTGGACAGCCAGCAAATGGTTTGTGGTCAGTACAGACCACTTCAGGAAGTACAGATGTTACTCTCATTTGTAGCCGAGCGAGGAGTGGATTATGTGAGAGCTTAATGGAGAGACTGGAAATGACATCGTTTCCCAGAAGTCACGGCAGTAGAGGTTCAGCAGCTATAACCACATGTGAATCATCCCACCCACTCTAAAGCAGAACC
This sequence comes from Enteromius viviparus, assembly GCA_032353835.1. Lineage (NCBI taxonomy): Eukaryota > Metazoa > Chordata > Actinopteri > Cypriniformes > Cyprinidae > Enteromius > Enteromius viviparus. The sequence continues at coordinate 888,315 of JAUCNO010000500.1, read as the reverse complement.
AAACTACAGTGGAAACGCGAACCGAACAGAGTCGTACCATGCAGAACACTTTATATAGACGAGACAATGGGATAAACGAGTGGGCAGAGCTGATTAATCACTATAGAAACATACAAGTTGGGCGGAGACATCACCAGAGTGGGCACGGAAACAGAGGGAGACACGTCATAATAAAAGTGTATTACAATAAGTCAGGCTATCTGCCATAAGCCTGGCTTATTGGTTAAACTTGTTTTATGGAACAGGCCCCTGGACAAAGTAAATCAAAACATGTTTACAATATGATTTTGAAAAAGGTCATTTTTTTTTCAAATCTATAGATGATTAATAATGTCATTGTGGACATATGATTCATTAAATCAAATCCAATCCATAAATCTTTTTAGGCCTTCTGAAATGGGATCTTTGAACCCTTCTTAATTGACCATATCTTAAAAATGATGCAGCAAAATGTTTTCATATGAGGTGTGCAAAAAGTGTGGGACGTCTCATAGAAGAACCGACCATTCATTCTTCTACTTATTAGAAATTGGGTATTTTTTGTCTTATAAAGAGTAATAATGTCCCATATCTTGAAATTGCTGCAGTAAAATGATATTTATATGAGGTTTGTAAATAGTATGGGATGTCCCGTATAAGAACTGACCATTCTTTTCTTCTACCTATAATAAATAGGGTCTTAATAGCCCTCTTGAATTGTTTAATGTCCCATATCTCGGTTTCTGCAATGATTTGAAAGCCAAAACTGTATTAAAACAGTACCGTTAGTGACATCAATAAATAACATGAATATTAAAGCAGTTGTAAAAAATCCCAAAAATGTTGTTAGATCACAATTCTGGGTGTCTGCATCAAAAGCGCTCTGAAAGCGTGTTGCCTCTGTGTTTTTCCTGCCATTACCATAGTGATAGTAATACACTAATAATAATTTCAATCATGGCATTCTGAGTGGTTTTCCTGAAAAAAAATAAGTGACTGGATTACGGTCAAACAGTTTTCAGTTTGCTGACTTTTTCAGTACTAGCTAAAATTTGTTTTGATTTATTTATTTATTGTGAACAAAACATAACGACTATCAGGTTTTTTTTACACAATTTACAGAAGAAACCCACTATGTTTCAGTTTATCAATATATCTGTAGGGAAAGTGAGTTGTGCCAGTTTTTACTCAAAGTGACTTTAAAGTGAGGCCAAGACAACTTAAGAGTGTACCTGTATTTTAGGATGTGATGCAACTTTGTATCTAAAATAAATTAAGAAATATAGCTTTTGGGTAAAAGTGGTCTGATGCTGCGGGGCAAGTTGTGCTTTGGGGAGAATATGTTTGGGTAAATTGTGCCAGTAATTTCTGAAATAAAACATTAATGATAAGAACTGTAATGCTGTATGAACGCAAGAGAAATTCAAAACAAAATTACTTAAGGCTTATTTAGATATTGTCACCCTATTAAACTGTTGGAATAAGTTCTGTTTTGTAGTTTTTGGGAAAACACCAAAAACTTAAATACACAATATATATAAGTGGCCACTAGAGGTCGCTAGATGCTGTCATAGCCAGGTCATTCACATGATTAGTTTTGATGGCGTGAGCAAGAAACCTGTAGAGCTCATCAAAAGTTCATCAATCTCAGAACCTCAGTGATGTGTAAATTCAAACCTGGTATCATGCCTTGCAGCATTATTTATTGAGTTTCTCCGTCTTATGTTTAGCCCAGGTATCATCAAGTTTATGGCTAATTTAGGAAGCAGCAAGTTTAAAGTTTGCATATCTTGGTGAGCAGAACGAGGTGTGTATTTTCTGTTTCATGTTTAAGAAATTTTTTAATGATGTAGAATGTCAACATTGATTATTTCTGGACATTGTTTTGCTGCATAACTTGTACCAGAAAGTTTTATTCTTTATTCTAAAGATCTTTTTTTGAGCCTGACTCTAGGGATCTCTATTCTAATACTATTCTTTTAAAAAACCTAAATGTTCTTTTTCTATTATGTCTGTTTCTTTTCTTTGTATTTCTTTGTAAAAAAAATGCTTCTAACACTGGCTTGCTCTTTTCTTTTTCTATTCTGCTTGTCTTTTTAATAGGGGTGTGATGAGACACTGGGTTCACGAGAATGAGACGAGACAAGATTTTAAGACTTTTTTTAAAATAAATCCTCAATGATAAAATATATTGGGAAAAATAGTAGTTCACACGTCCTCATAATGCGAATATAAAAGTTTGTTTGGCGCCCTGTCCAGGGGAGCGAACCGGGAGCTCGGTGGAGTCTGAGCCCTAGTAGTTTTAACCCTTGCAAGGGCAGTGCTCGCCGTCTGTATTGAACCCCCCGTGCCACCCCCCATCGAGGTGGAGACGCTAAATTCTGATTGGGTGAAGGGAAAATAGGCTGATTATGGAATGTAAAGCCAGCCGTGGCTAATTATTCATACATGCTTCTCCTGAAATTTGTTTATCAATCATCACTTATTGTAACCAGCTTTTTGAAATTATTTAACTACTTTTATGAATTACACGCAATTAAACTTTCTCATAAAAGAAAGAAGTCAAAAAAACTCAGAAAAGAGTCTTGCCTACAGTAAACACCACACCAGCCAGTCCCATCTCGCAAGATTATTATACTACTACTACTATTAATAAACCTTTCTATGTTTAAGCTATCTTACGTATTATTTCTCTTTAGTTGTTTTCAATTGCTTTCATTGTCCTCATTTGTACGTCGCTTTGGATAAAAGCATCTGATTGAGAAGTCTCCTTCTATACTGTAGAGCTGAAACATAATAAATCAAATTTTTTTTCCCGGAAATAAGTGACTGGATTACGGACAAACACAAGAGTTTTCTGATGCTGTACATGGCCAAATTTACACATTAAGATTTCTGCTCATCCTTCCCATCCATGCTTTAATCTATTGTTGCAGCAATCCAGTCCTAGGACTGGTTGATGAATGTTCGGAGGTGTGCATGAATCTAGATAGTTCTTATATAAAATTAATTGTAAGGTTTTGAGAATTACGAACATTTGGAACTCTATTAATATCTTAATTAACTGCGATTAATATTCACGTACTGATAACTAACAACTTTTACATTTACAACATGTTTACATTCCAGTTCATTTTCCAGATCTTGCGGATCGAAACAAAAAGCTTAATATAATGCAACATTGAATAATACACAAGGGACTGATGCTTTTCATATATTTAAAAAAAAAGTGCATTTTCTTTTATGCATCACAAATATATGAAATGTGTAACTAAGCAAACAAAGTGATAGAAAAGTTTATGAAGGCCTTCAGCATTAACTCTTAAAGAAATTGAGTTTTTCAACGAAGCTATTACTGTGACGAAAGAGACGGGGACTAGTGGATCCATTTGCGGACCTTTATTGAAAGACACAGTCAGGCAGGCGGCGTACAGCAAACAGGATAAACGCAGGGGGACACTGGCTGAGTGCTCTGATGGAGCTCGAGGGCACTCCAGCTGGCCAACGTAACAATTACATATAAAAAGTATTTTTTATATGTATTAATATATAGCCATACATTGCCTATGAATATACTGCAGTGTAGTTTCTCATTTCTATTGTTTTATTTGATATATTGCATTATATTTTCAAAAACAGTGCCATATATATTTTAGTTTCAGAAGGGAATACTGTTTATTAATACTTATTAATATTGTTTGCTTTCACTGTATTGTGGAGGAGCGCTTGCATATGGGTGATGACTAGAAGAGCTGCTGGACACCGGTATCTACAAGACAAAGAAATAAAACACAATATATGATCAGCTTGATTGCTTCTTTATTGCTAATATTCTGTAACAATTATTACACTCATTACTGAGTGCTTTACACATTTCTAATACATGGGGCTTCATTTATTAAGCGTGTGTTCGCACAGATTTGATCGTAGAGTGTGTGTACGCTTAAATCCACGCTCATATTTATGAAAACTGTCTTTGACGTGGAAAGTGTTTAGAATCACGTCAGGTTCTGAGAACATGTTCATACTTTTTCTTGTCTGAGTACAAGTTTTTGTCCTGAACAGTCTACAGGTTTCTGGAAATGGAAGCTGTTCTTGCAGCTCTCTGTTCTCAATGAAAGGATTTGGATGATGACTGTTGATCTTTTATATGTTAATGACATTAATTATGAGTCGTTTATGAGGCTGAGAGATGAAAACATTCAGTCGTGTGCAAGTTTAAGATCATTTACGATTCATAGGTTTGAATTCACAAAAAAAGTAATTTCTACCAATCACATGTATGTATATTTGAGAGATGATCGTAAGATAAGATTTAGCATGCTTTCTGTGCAACATTTTATAAATGAAGCCCATGGATTCTCAACACTAAATTTTATTTATGTATTAATTTTTGTAATTATTTAATTCGTTTTTTTAACCATTTTACCCAAAATTCAACTAATCTTGGGTTACAAGCTTCTCTTACCTCTGATCTGTTGAGATCCTGGAAACGAACGGCCGTGAAATCAGAGGACTGTGAAACCTGAGCAAACTGCACCTGTGGAAAAAATACACATGTAATGTTTGGGATTAGGGATGCATAAGACATTTTAACAGCTACAGCTGCAAGCGCATAAAATTTTTTAATGTATTAAAAAATTAATTGCATGCATTAACGCGCCAATTTTGACACCACCACTCTAAATTCTAAATCATTTGAAAGCTTAAAACCTCAAGATTCATCTTATGAAAACATTTTAAAACTGCTTTACTATAGAAATTGTATTTTAAAATATGTTGGTGAGCTCCTCCCCCTTAGTGTGGGGTGTCATATTTGAGTATATCATGCTTTTTGGAATCAAAACTTTTTAATCTTGATGAAATACACATTGTCGGAAAGGTCTCAGGAATATATATTTGGTAGTTATTTGGTCATGTAAGTAATACTGTAAGAGAAATGAATACATTTGTGTAGAAAACAAAACAATGAAAATGAGTTTCAATGGCACCTGGTGGCTATATGTTGTATAACCCTGAAAAAAAATTCAAAAAAGTATTATAATGATTGCTTTAATATTATTAGTAATATAAAATCAAAGATTACTATACTTTCTCGTTTGCCGTCAACATTCAACAAACATGCATTTCTATCATTTAAACAAATCTTTGAATGACTAATGAACATTTTAATTCACAAAACTTGCAAACTTGGTCCTTCAACTAATACGCCCGTATGGGTCGTTTCTGCAAGTACCTTATTATGAATTTTATTTACGTTTCTAAAGGTAAGCGTAAAAATAATGACAGTGCCGTATTGTCTTTTGTTTAAATGCAGTGTTTTTACTGTTCTCACGGTGAATAAAACATATTTTACTTGGTTTAATTTGTACAAATGGCCACACTAACTCACTCCTAAACCTACCCGTTACAAAAAGTGTGTAAAATGTGCATGATTTATAGGGTTTTGTGAAAACATGTGTTCTCTGGGTTTAAACCCATGTCGCTTCTCATCTTATAGAGCATCTCTCTACAAACTGAGCTACACCAACCTGAATCACACGGCCAATAAAACAATACAAAACATTAATATGCAAATGTTCTGTTTGCCGATAGGGGCGCAATTGTAGTATATGCTCTGATGGGTCGTATTTCCCCACTATTGAAGAAATTACCCATACAGGCGTAGTAGTTGGAGGACATGTTGGATCCTGTGGTGTGTGTGTATCCTGATTGTGTGTTCTCTGCGTGACGGTCTGTCCGTGTGAATTAAATGCTGACAAATGTTTAACTTAAATAATACACATTTATATTTTAAGCCATTTTTTTATTATTTCTTAAATATTAATTTAAATAAATCAAGGTATATCTGCATAATATCGGCTATCGGCCACCCTGCTTTCCAAGATACCGGCATCTGCCTTAAAAAAAAACAAAAAAACATCAGTCAACCACTACTTCTGAGAGTACAATTACTCTTCCTAGAGTTTTAAAACTACAACACACCTTTAGCCCAAGTACTCAAGCCTCTTAGTCACATGTGTACTTGATCTGAAGGTCATGGTTTTACTTTGTGGTTGACAACCTAAATTTTAGCCTCTTTCCCACCCTTTTTACAGACAAGACTTAAGTCTAGTCCTAGACTAAATGTAAATTAGTTTCAGCAAGAAGCTTAAAACAATACAAAAATTACTTAAATTTCCTAATTAATCTATGGCCTAATCCCAGATTAGATTAAGACCTGTCTGTGAAACTGGGCCTAAGTGTAAGCGTACGTGGAACTTGACCAAAAATTGTAGAAAAATCATGAACTCCATCTCTGCAAGCGCTGCAGGTTTAATTCTTGGGAACATAACGTGTGCTGAGGTTACTTTGTTTACACTCACATTTAAAGCTTAAGAATGTAACACTGAACTCAAGAGAAGTTTGATCACTCCTGATTTGGTTCATTACTCACCTGAGAAGCCCAACAACATGCGTCGGCTTTACAGGCAAATGCTGACACACAGATGGAGATGAAGAACTCAAGCAGAGCGAATACCAACAACACACCTCTGATTCCCCTGAAGAGAATCTGAGAGAAAAATTTACATTGATACAAATAGTTAGAACAAAATCAATAATAATTTTATGACACAATGTCTGCTCAGCAGTCCTAAATCATAGTTTTTTAAGTTAATATATTAACATGACACACTTCAGATATGCTTTTTGGGCACTTAATTACGGCACAAATATCAGTAAATTTACTGGTGCAAGCCTTAGTAAATAATCTCTGATATTTTAGATTTATATTTTTATTTAATCTCCATTAAATAAGACGCATGTTCGGAACATTAAACACTTGACGTTTACTGTTGCTGTCAGGGACTGCGTTTAAAGACCTTGCTTCAAAAAACAAACATTTCGATACATATATTCTTGATTTCTTTTAATTGTGTGATAACCAGTTCATAAAAGCAAAAAGGTACTTGTGGCAGTGCTGTATCGTGAATAAATCATGGCTGAAGGGCGTTGTTAGGCACGACATTTGCAATTTAAACTAACTAGGTTGATCAGCCGTATCATAACCTATTAATATAATGATTATCATTATCATTGAGAACATTAAGAAGGTAGTTGGAGCTGTATTCTGCTGCTGTGATTCTCTCTGATGATTTAGTAACTACCACATGGGAGAGAAAAATCTTCAGTTTAAGACATCTGTGAATTCTCATACACATGCAACACAATTGGAAGTGATTTCTAATAATAGCCTTTTAATGTAGTGAAGAAAAATAGCATCCCTAGTGAATTTAGAAGTTGAAGACATACCGTATAATTTATTGAATATTTGCACTCATCCGAATATCCAGAATAACCATATGAGTCATAACGTCTGCAGTAAATGTGTGGACCTATAGCCAAATCCAGTGAAAGGAAAATAATGGCAAGTCCTGCAGCTATAGCACTGAAAATGTTCATTCCCAGCGAACCTTTTACCTGTAGGCAGAAAAACAACATTACAGAACTTCAAACCTTCATAAAACAGCATTCATCAGGGTCCACCAGATAATAAAGTGAAACAATTCAAATTTGTATTTTTAAATATATTGTGTTTTTTTTACAGCGAAGTCAAGCCAATCTTCTCAGATTGTTTTTAGCTTACAGTGAATATACTGGTGTAAAAGAGAACAATGCCATTTTAACCGTGTTAAACCTAACCAGAAGAGAAATAAAAAGCATTCTGCAAAACTTTATTATAGATTTAATCTTAGACAGCGGAGGATGAAAATGATCTAATTATCTCTTCAGAAAAGTCTAGATGGTGTTTTATTTTCATCTTGCTTCTGTATAACACATGTTGAAGTAGGGTTTATATATAAATATAATATACATACATATATATATAAGCGCAGCATTGCTTTGTTTAGAAACAAAAACTCTGTCAAGCAGGGATTACTACCAAATCACTGTCTGGGTGCTGGAGCACAGAAAACTGACTAAAAGGGTCCTTGAGCTGTGGCCTACACCTCGAACCCAGAAACTGATGTTGAATTATACAACACTGTAGAAACTTCAAAATCACAGCATGATTTATGATGTCTTGTTTAAATGAAATTTAACTGTAAGCTACACAAAACACACAGAAGTTTTCCCAGCCACTGAGATTTGATGTTATTAGTTACTGAAATTTGATTGGCCGGTCTATTCTATGAATAATGGTCACTGCTGTCTGTATATTTTTAGGGCAGAAAATGAAGAAGAAATTATTATAAACAAATGCAGAAAATGAGTAAAAACTATTTCTGTACTAGAACAGTGCTTGGACCCCTAAAAGTGTTGTGTACTACATACCAAACACACACTGGAGCGGGAATTAATGTTGTGTTCTGCAGCAATGCTGAGTGAGCCTGCGACGATGTACTGAGAAGAGAGAGAAAAAACAAATATTAAAGCTTGGGTTGGAATATGTAGCTTGTTTTATAAAAAAAGAGAACACATGATTATATAATGTTTTCTTACGATAATAGATCCCCAGTAAGAAAGACCAGTAATGAAAAAAATCATTTCTCCATAAACCGTACACACGATGCCTAACAGGAAAGTCAGCACACCGATCATTATCTGCACCGTCTGTTAGAGACAAAAACAACACAGGAAGTATGAGTACTACAAGAGTCTTTTATAAATTGGGAACAATATACATTTATGGCAGCTGTAGTTATGGACTTATGATTGTACTATAAGCAAGATTGGATTACTTTATATTATTTAATAGTTTGCAACTCCTACAACTTTCCTCTCTGTCACTGATTTACTGTAAAGTTGACTGTTTTACTCTGTAAATGATAAACCTGATATTATACTGATGTTTCCTGCAGCGTACACTGCTCCTCATTTAGAATGTATTCCTGCATTTATTTGCATGCCTCACAGTGATATACACACACAAAAGGGTTTATGGGACATGTCTCACCCCAAGGGCTTTCGATTGTCCTTCCAAAAATGCCTGAATTCCTTGAGGAGGTGGAGATCTCACCACCTGTTGTACGTAAACAGGCATAGGAGCATTGGTCAGCATCGTAACAGGAGCTGTGTGTGTTGCTGGCTGCAGCTGGACCATGTGTGTTGAAGAGGTCATGGGTATGACAGTCTGAGACATTCTGCTTTCTCAATCTCCAAATGACCTGGACAAAACCATAGTAAATCAAAACATTTGAAAAGTGTGTTTAGTTGATACTTTGTTGTATTTTTCAAAAGCACGCTATTGTTATATTTTGAAATTGTTTCTATTATTATAAACTAACTTGTTCTTAACACTGTAAAGCCTCACTTTGTAAATAATCACATTGGAATTGGAACAATTTTTTTTTTTTTTAGACAAACATTTTAGTTTAGTTTTTAATATATACAGTATAGTCATATAGTGGGTACACCTGGCTTTTATGAGCCTTTTTATTTGAGAAAAAGCTGTATAGGGTTAAGAGAATAACATTTAATTTTCTAAGAGGTCATTTAATAGTGTTATGATACCATATGATAAAACCTTCAGCAATTCTGTTCACACAACTGTTATTATCACAGATAGCACACGTCTTCTGCATGATATCTGTTAAAGTTCTCTTGTTCTGGAAAGCATCGCTGTCTACAAACATCTGACAGAGCATCAGGTCCATGGACTGAACTGAGTGTACCAGATAAGAGACACATCCAAAATGTGCAGAGAAATGGGACCCCGAGGACTGGAGTCTAAAATAATACGTCTTGCAGATGTCAAAAAGTCGTCTCTGAGGTATTATCCCAGATACCACACATCTTCTATAAGATGCCTGTTAAGATCTCTTGATCTAGAAATCATCTGCTGTATGCAAACATCTGACAGATGTCTAACAGTCTTTCAGATGTCAGTTTTATATACAATCTAAATCATTAACATCTTAAGGACATCTAATAGACATCTATTTGACATCTAAAAGATCCTTCTGTCCACACTCTCATCACTGGGTATCACAGGGATTCCACTTCGCTGGTTTCAATCCTATCTCACAGAT
>JAUCNO010000500.1:852885-871164 GCA_032353835.1 Enteromius viviparus | reverse complement strand
AGTCTTAAGTCACTCAAACTGTACTCCTCGCCGTGTATTCGGAGGATAGAGACACACATCCTCTTCCAGGCAGCTTCGTAACATTTTAAGTTGATTGGAAATACTTCATTATTGCCCTGATGGTGGAAATTGAGCTCTTTTCTTAAAGCCACTACACTAATTTGTGAAGCTCAGTTCTCTTTTGCGGCTCATCAGAAATATTCTTTGGTTTTTCTCATTGTATTGATGATTTAGGGAATTTTGGGCTTTGTTTTCCCTCTTATATATATTTCTGTGAAACAGGGAGACATGGCTGGATAATTTCAAGTTCATAATCACCCTGGAGTGCTCACAATTGTGAATATGAATGAGAGTATACTTCAGAGATATTTTACTCAAATTCTAGGAATGCCAATAATTGTCCAACATTTATTTGAGAAAAGTATTTATTTCATAATGATATTTCCGCCCGTTTTCTTATTATCCAATGAAAGGTTAGATTTTTGTGATTTTTTAATAAAAGATCAAAAGGATTAACAATGCAGATTCATTTTCACAGCCTTCTTTAATCATACACTGCCTGGTCAAAAAAGTTGCCACCTAGATTTAACTAAGCAAATAGGTACCAGCCTCCTATTGGACAATTACTGCATGGCTAATGGGTTACTGATTTAACCCAAGCTGGGGCAATAAGTTGCTTCTCATTTCATAAACAACCATGTCAAAAGACACATCTTGTGGTCTTGGAAAATATGTTTGTGTGTTTGAGAAGGGTCAAATCACTGGCATGCATCAACCAGAGAACCGATTGAGAATCTTTGGGATGTGCTGGAGAAGGCTTTGCGCAGCGGTCAGACTCTACCATCATCAATGCAAGTTCTTGGTGAAAAATTAATGCAACACTGGATGGAAATAAATCTTGTTACATTGCAGAAGCTTTTTAAAACAATGCCACAGTGTGCCGTAATCAAAGCTAATTGGCAGTCCAACTAAATATTAGAGTGTGTGACCTTTTTTTTGGTGGCATCTTTTTTTTTTTTTTTTGCCAGGCAGTGTTTTTACCAAGGGTGTCAATATTTTTGGCCATTACTGTAGGTGAGAAAAGTATGACCTTAGATTTAAGTATGAGTAAAAATTTTTATTTTGATTTAACACCATATACCAACAATAGCTACGTCTTTATTTAAAGTTGAACATTTAACTACATTAAAAATGTAAATAAGAAAAGCCTTTGCAAATAATGCACTTCAAAGTGTGTTCAAAGTTCAAAGTGCTGGGAAACTGGTGCAAATGGTCAATATTGAAAAATGGAAGTTGCTACAGCAGGGGAAGCTCTCTTTTCCATGTTTTCTTTGGTTTCAACAACAAATAATTTTGATGACAGATTTTCTCTCAGGCATTTCAGATTGATTAAAACAATGCAAAGCAATAAGATTGGTCTTCTGATTAGTCCAGTTATCCAATTACGTGATCTGTTAAAAGCTTGAGGCAAAGTCACATGAGTTTCATTGTAACTGACCTTTCAAGATGTCTCGGTTCTGTCTCAATGCTTGCAGATAGTCTTCAGTAACATGTCTCATTTCCTCACAGTGTCTGTGGACTCTGTCTAGTTCCTTTAGCATCTTAGTGGGGGACAGGGGGTTTGTCACCTTGAATAGAAATGATAAAATGTATTATCACATAATAAGGTTTGAATGCAAGCTGCATTGTGTCATTAATATTGGCATAATACACTGCTCCTGTCATATGCCTTTATTTACTGATTTATTTACTACAGAGAAGACTGACGTTTTCTGAGCCTAAACGATAGTATCTGATTGGTCCAATATAGCCATGAAAGCCCTGCATGTAGCTGCAGCCACCAATCACAAAATATCCGGACGTGTCATTGAATTGAACCGCCTGATGGAAACTGAAAACCAGGGAAAGGAATCAATAAATATGAGCTACACTATAAAAATTACATTAATGCATTTGGCAGATTTCTGTGTAGGTATTAAGACTTACTCAAAAAAATGAGTGGTCTCCAAAGACTTTTCTCCAGGTAAGATCTTTGTAATTGTGAGTTTTGCCTGACATGACAAAAACATCCAAGGGTTTGTTTTGTAAAACATTCACACCTAAATGATGCGTTCAGTATCACAAAAAAAATTGCACATGACTGCATATGAATATGAATGAGGAATACCTTTGACACCTGAAAGAAGATATCCAGACGGATCCAGGTATGGAGGGGTAAAGCTGCGTGTGCAGTAAATGCCTGCTCCTCTCCATTCACCATTAGCACCTGCACCACTATATCACCTGAGGAACCATATATATTTCAGTAAATAACTTACATTTCAGACTGAAAATAATGCAGATTTTCCCAGACATGGCTAAACTATAACTTGAGTTTTTTATTTTTTGCTCAATGGAATGCGTCCTGACTTGTTTACCTGTGTCAGACAGCATAATAAGGGGACTCCCATAGTTCCTGTGTTCATTAACATGCCTCACAATGCCACACATAGACTGGCTGCACCTGCTCAGCAAGTATAGCCACACTGACAGAGTCACCCTGCAGAGAGCAGATGATGAGAGATTCACGTGACAGGCCAACACCCTCATCACATTCCACAACATCTCTAGCATTAAAATCACCTAATTTATATTCAGTACAGTAATGGTAGGGATGTTAGAGCTTGTGTAGAGGCTCCATAGTTGTCCTGGTACTTGCAAAGCCATTATTAAGGTGTTCTGAGTTGTTTTTATAGTGTTATTAGGTGTTGCTATGGTTTTCTGACTGACGACTAGAGTGTTGTTAAGGGATTCTGACTGACGACTAAAGTGTTGCTAAGGAATTCTGACTGACAACAAGGGTGTTGCTATGGTTTTCTGACTGACGACTAAAGTGTTGCTAAGGTTTTCTGACTGACAACGAGAGTGTTGCTAAGGTTTTCTTAATGCCGACTAGAGTGTTGCTAAGGGATTCTGACTGACGAATAAAAGTGTTGCTAAGGGATTCTGAATGACGAATAAAAGTGTTGCTAAGGGATTCTGATTAACAACTAGAGTGTTTCTAAGGGGTTCTGACTGACGACTAAAGTGTTTCTAAGGGGTTCTGACTGACGGCTAAAGTGTTGCTAAGGTTTTCTGACTGACGACTAAAGTGTTGCTAAGGTTTTCTGACTGACGACTAGAGTGTTGATAAGGGATTCTGACTGACAACAAGGCTGTTGCTAAGATTTTCTGACTGACAACTAGAGTGTTGCTAAGGTTTTCAGACTGAGGACTAAAGTGTTGTTAAGGGATTCTGACTGACAACAAAGGTGTTGCTATGGTTTTCTGACTGACGACTAAAGTGTTGCTAAGGGATTCTGACTGAAGACTAAAGTGTTGCTAAGGGATTCTGACTGATGACTAAAGTGTTGCTAAGGGATTCTGACTGACAAGTAAAGTGTTGCTAAGGGATTCTGACTGATGACTAAAGTGTTGCTAAGGGATTCTGACTGATGACTAAAGTGTTGCTAAGGGATTCTGGCTGACGACTAGAGTGTTGTTAAGCTATTCTGACTGACAACAAGGGTGTTGCTAAGGGGTTCTGACTGACGAGTAAAGTGTTGCAGTCAGATTTTCTGACTGACGACTAGAGTGTTGTTAAGTAATAAGTAGATATTAGGTGGTTCATTCTAGGTCATTGGGCTGTTATAAATAATATAGGCCATAAAATATTCAGAATGAGTTTAGGGGTGTTGCTGATGTGATGACTAGAGTTTTGTTGGGGTGTTTCAGAGAATCTAGGTTAGCGTTGGTAGGGTGTTGCTAATGTATTTTGAATGATGAGTAGCTGTAGCAGTGTGAAATTTGAATGAAGCCTCGAGAGCAAGTCTAACCTTGGTTGATTAAAAGCGAGGGTACGTCTCCATTCTAAATCTCTGTTTCTAAAAGAGGAGAATGTGTGTATGATACCAAACCTCTCACCGGTGCTCGCAAATGGAAAATTCAGGATATCCACAATGTCTGGAAAGACACAAATAAACAAATAAATTTGAGTCCCACTTTATTGTAGCTGGCATTAACTATGTATTTACATTTGAATTAATAATTTGGTACAATGCACTTACTGTTATTGTTACTAGTATTCTCATTTACGCTTAACATACAGTAATATCAAGCAGCATAATGACAATTTACAGTGACAATATGGTCTGTCTGTCTGTCTAAACATGACTGTGAAGAAGATTTTCAGTAAGTCACACATTTTTGTGCTCCATGTGGGGGAAAAACTCTAAAGCATTTTGATTGGTCAGTTAGATCCCCACCTGATTCATGTGGACATTTTCTCACAGTATCTTTGGTCAGCTTCCACATCAGCCATGCGCCCCATGAGACTGAACTTGTCTGTGGATATGCTGAACGTTCAGAGAGTGGAAGTGTCCTCAAATATGTAGAAGTTTCCACAAGAGATTGGTCATATCTTTTATCATAGTTGCCACTAATTTCCTTTTCAACCAGATGAACTGTCCAGGCCCTCAGCACAACATTGCACGTCTCCAGTGGTTGCCTGACAAAAAAGTCTCTCTGGTAAAGCACAGCTGGAGGAAACACTAGATGAACCGTTCTGGATCTGGGTTTTCCAAGTTTCTTATTGTTAGTCCAGGTCCTTCTGTAGACTGCCACTCCTATCCTTGTTGGGGTAGTAATAATAATTTCTACCCCAATTCGACAGGCAGCAGAGCAGTTATACTGAACCTGTACATTACATTTGTCAATAACTCTGTCAGGAACATGTCCAAACTGTACAAAATCTCCATGATGAGTCCTATTAGCGTCAGGAGACTCACACCAAACCTTCAGAGAGACAGACACACATTTTAATCTCTAGTATGACAGACAACAAAATGTGGTATGGCTGCATTTACATTTAGACAACACATATGATATGAAATAATTTAGATCACGCCTTGGCTTGATGCTGGACTGAAAAGCTATGATCATTTTTCACTTCCAAAATAATTTATTAACTTTATTAACTAATTTACTTAAAAAAGAGAAAGTACTCATAAGTAGCACAGGCATATTTGAAGCTGTAGCTAACAACACTGTATGGGTCAAAATTATTGATTTTCCTTTTATGCCAAAATTCATTAGGATATTAAGTAGTGTAGGGTTCGGGTCCACCTAAGTCAAGTCCAAGTCCAAAATGGGCCAAGTCGGAACTCAAAATAGGTTATTTAAATTTAAATGTAACGAAAGCAAACCTCTATTGCTATTTTGATTTCTGATTTTAAGGCTTTTGGGTGCCGGCCTATAGATGAGCTTGGCCTGCATATAATTATTTTTACATATTTATCATGGTATAAAGCTGTAATAATAATTAGTAAATAAAATAAGAAATAGTTTTATGAAATATGCAAAGCCATAAACATAAATTTATGTAAAATATGTTTTTCAAAAAAAGAAAAAAAAAAAACTGTTTTACTGTTTTAGTTCTTTTGACCCATAAAACATGTACCGCAAATATGTTAAAAACATTATTTTTGTAAAAACTGCCACCATTTTAAAAACAAAACAGTTATTTAATTACTTCATGTAAATAAAATGTTCTCAAACTAGTAAGTAAACAGTCTAATTATTACAAGCAAAAGAATAAATAAATATATCAATCAAAAATACCTATTAAATTATTTAGGTTTTTATAGGTCTAAAAACACAGAAACTTCCTACAAGCATTTAATCAGGGGTTAAATTTGGATTTGTTATATGGGGGGCACTTTGGTTTCAGGCTTTCGAAAGGTGCACACGTTTATGTAAACCCTACAAAATCTTGCATCAATAAAATATATCTGTAAACTATTACAAGTTGAAAGTGCTGCTATGAACACATGCTGATCAGAATCCTTCTAGATGCTGGCTGTGTATAGCTACATCTGTGCAGAATTCAAAAATCAAATCTAAAACTTTTAAGACCTGAAAAAAAATTAGTTTGAAAATAAAAATAAAAAGTCTACCATGAGCAGGGTAGGGCAATATGTATGGTAACGGATTAAACCGTAAAATAGACTGTAAAAGAGACAAATTGACAAAATTGTCTTTATCTTAATGTACAGTAGCCTAATAAAAAATGTTTTAGACGTGTAAGCAAGTTCAAGCAAGTTTAGTCTGAAAAGTTGAATAGTAAGTAACGCACGGATATCAAAAGAAATATTTATTTGCTACAACTTTGTCTGAATGAGTGCAGCATTTCTTCACCGCTTCTAACGAACAGTAGCCTATCATTGCTCGAATTGGTAAGAATAAGACAAATGTTACAAAATGTATAAATTTACAGTAAGAGGACAGTCCACTGAATCGCTGCATTTAATTAATGAATGTAAAAGTAAATTACTGCGCAATCTTCACTGTTTGCATTAAATATAAATAAGGATTAGTCAGTAAAGTTACTAAAGTGATTTAGTCAAGAGTTACTTTTTTCTTATTCTATTGTTGTTTGATTCACTCTTATGATCTAGTCAGCAGCAGCAGGTTTACGGTGCTTTCGCTTTAAGTGAACAGTGAGTGCGCAATAAACCCAAATACTGCACAAGACTTAAAAACACAAGCAAATACTGAATATCGTGATAATGCATAGAGTCAGTGACATTTCCTTAAACACTCCCTGGATTCGGTTAGACATTAGACAACTCCGGCTGGAGTCCGAGAGGATTCAATCCGAGTCTGTGCTCGATACCGGACTCGAGTCCGAGTACCCCGACCGCAACCGTATTTTTATATAGGGGGATTTCCCACAGTGTTGATTATTTAAAATATGTGGTTAATGTCAAAATGCAATAATAATAATAATAATAATAAATAGACGCCAATTTACTTTCTTTAAATAAAAACAACAGCAATCAGTCAATAAGATATCTGGAAATGAAATATGCTTAAAGCTGAAACTCGAACAATTATGAAAGCTGCACAGAAGTGAAATAAAGTTGAAAGCGTCTTACCGGTGAGAGCGTAAGAGCTGCGCAGATGAAACGCAACACGACTCTCATCTTCGCTATCTAATGAACGCGACGCGGGATGTCATGAAGCGATCAAACGCAACATTTACAGATCTGTATAACGATAAGCTCAAGCGCGTACTGTCATGTTACATTACGTATCGCGCTCTTCCGTGTGTGAGGATGACAGGTGTGTTTGTGTGTCACTGTATACGCCACACACACACACACACTCATGCGTGGACTCACCTCATCTGCTCTGCAGCGACGCGACGCGACGCGACAGAACGCTATGACCGTTCAGAACGCCACACGGGTTTCCCTTTCCCAAAAAATGTTGGTTGACAGAAAGAGGAAAGCCTTTAGCAAATGCTGTTCATCCATCACAGGAGACTATTCCATATATGACGTTTCTCGTCAAAGCTTTCATTTGGTAATACATGAATACAGTATAAAATTGTTAGCTAAATATTTTGATATATTTTGTAGATTTTTAAATGTGTGTACTTTTTATGTTTGAAAAATTGTCCTATAGTAGACCTTTATTATTATGCATGATGCTGTAAGGCCTACTGTAGCGTATTTTTTGGACCAGTGATTGAGTATCAGTGTAACAATATCGTGCAAAACATGCAATGCTTTGAAAATGAAATTGCATGGCATATATCGTCAAGCTTGTGTTGAAAGGCTTACTTTTGCATTTTCACGCGTTTCTGGTTAAGTCAATCAGGAAATGGTGCTTATATAAACAGCCGTTGATCTAGTCCTTTTACAACTTTTGAGCTTGTGATAGTGGGTTAAGACTGAACTCTGAAAACAGACATCAAGTGGATTGAGAATTGGATTTTTTTTCTCAATCTATGGTACTCATTGCTTTTGCTTGAATAAAGTGTTGGTCAAGAACAGTGGAGATCTGGGCATGTTTGATTTTTCTTTCAACAGCCAATCCCTACAACAAGAAGATATAGACACCAGGAACGCAGAGTGGAATCGAATTCTGAAGTAAACCAGGAGACTATAAGGAGACAAGATTGGATAAAGAAAAAAATGGCTTGAAACCCTTTACAGCTCATATATGACATGTTTTTGCTGTTCATGTCATACAGTGTAATAATTGACAGAGTTACAGTTTATTGTATGTCTGCACAATAGTTTATGGCTTTGCAAGATGTATGCGGCTTGCACAACCCCCATTTGTTCCCTCAATGGAGTGCTCCACTCTCACGGTCCTTTATGCCGGAAGATTCCACTCATCTGTCTGGAGGGGGGATTCACGGAGAAGCTTTTTCTGCAAGGCTGCCTGGGAGGGGCAGTTTGAGTCCTCTGGAGTTTTACATGCCGATTGCTGAATACCTCACAGAGAGCCCTATTAAATTTGGTCAAACTAGCCTCAGTTCAGCACAGACGAAGCTACCGGAAATAGACCACCTACACCCCTCACTGCCGTCCATCTCTCTTCCTCCACCCACACCTTGCCCCATCTCTCCCTCCGTTCTGTTACCATTCACACTCTCTCACGGCACCACGACTCTCGGCTTCGCGTTCCAGGGAGGTGTGATCGCCGCAGCTGACACACGCTCCAGTTGCAATGGGCTGGTGGCCTGCCCCGCATCCCCGAAGGTCTTACCCATCCACTCTCACCTGGTTGGCACCACCTCCGGGACATCAGCAGACTGCGCACTCTGGAAGCGCATTTTGGCTCGAGAGCTCAGGCTGTACCAGCTTCGACACCACCACAGACTGTCAACAGGGGGCGCTGCCAAACTGCTGTCCCACATGCTGCATCCATTCAAGGGAACAGAGCTGTGCGTCGCCGCCACGCTGTGTGGATGGGATGGGGACTATGAAAAACACGAGCAACCAATCACAGAGAAACAGGTAAATACTACAACCAATCAAATGACAGCCAGCGATTCAGGCAATCAATCAGCAACAATTGTTGCCTCAGCTCCAACCAATCAAATGGCAGCATGCGATTCAAGCAGCAAATCAACATTAAGTCTTACCTTATTGCCTCAACATGCCAAAACTCTGGCCAATCAAATGACAGTCAGCGATTCAAGCAGCCAATCAGCAGCAAGTGTTGACTCAGTGCCAACCAACCAAATGACAGCATGTGATTTAAGCAGCCAATCAACAGCAAGTGTTGCATCATCCACAACCAATCAAAAGACGGTCAGCGCTTCAAGCATTCAATCAGCGCCCCAACCACTGATAGCTGCCACGGCTCAAAAGGTCATCAGAAGTCGTTCGCGAAGGTGTGGTCCACGGGTGATTTATGTGTGCAGTGACGGACTGCGCCTGCAGGGGGAGCTGTTCTCTGTAGGCTCGGGGTCTCCCTATGCATACTCCATCCTGGACAGCAGTGTTTACTGGGGAATGAGCGTACAGGAGGCCACTGCTGTCGCCAGAGAGGCTGTGTACCGCGCTACCTACAGAGACGCATACTCGGGCAATAATGTAGATCTCTACCATGTGACCGCCAAAGGGTGGAGGCGCAGAGAGAGGGAAAACTTGAAAGAGGAGTATTACAGGGAGAAAGAGAGGGAGAGAGAGAGGGTGGCAGAGAGAAACGCTGAGAAGCAAGTAATTTTGAAGTCTGATGACAGAGAAATAGTTTGAGGAGCACGATGGTATTTTTTTTATTGCAAAGCACAAATAAAAAGATGAGCATATACTGATAATTCGTAGTTCATACACTGTGAAAGAATAATAGTGGATTCAAGAAATGAATGTTTAGCATAAATGTATACTTTTATGAGTACTTTTATAGTACTTTTTTCATTGCTAAAAGTCTAAGGCTCCAGTCCTCTTTTGTTATGATTGTAATAATTGTTTGTTTTGACTCACATTCAAAATGTCTTGTTTTGTTAGCTATAAAAAATAATAAATTTAAAAAATCATTGTTCAGTATTTTTATTTTTGAGTAAAAAAAAAAAAACACTACAAATTGTATTACTAATGAAGAATATAAAGTCCATTTAGAAACTAAAATTGAGTAGAAATGAGTTGTAATTTCCATAGGCTATTCACATCTGTTAATATGAATTCATGTTCTAATAAATAAAACATATATTGCAAAGTGTGTATTTGATCTCTGTTGGGTTAAAGAAGTTTTCAGATACCATGGAAATGTCACATTTGTCAGCAGAGGCTTAAAAGCTTTACATTTGTGCCAGCGGCTGAAGGCTCTGGAGGTAAAAGCACTGTAATGACCCCTACAGGAAACAGAAGGGAATATCTCAGCCTGGTCCCAATGTGCATACTATCCATCCTAAGTGGCCTAAATAGTGTTAAAAAAGACTAATATCACATAGTATTTAGGAAGGATAGTATGAACATTGGGAAGCATTGTCAGCAAAGCCTTTGCAAGACTCTCTATTTTATTAAAATATTAGATTCAACTTTATTGTCATTACACATGTACAAGTGCAAGGCAACGAAATGCAGTTTAGGTCTAAACAGGAGTGCAATAAGCAGCAAGTGCAGGATGCAGGTATAAGTTGTACGTGTACAATGACAGAGAGAACTATGGGTAGAGTTACAAGTGAGCGTACTAAGAACGTAATATACAGGTTATTGACTATAGAAATGTACAGATGGATGTAATGATGCAGCGGTGTGTCTGATTTACTGATTTGCCCATGTGAATTTGATTTATACATTACACACATATTAAATGTATCATTTATACGTATTTTATGCTATCAAATTCTAGCAGCACAACTGAACATGGTGGAAGCAGTGTCTGACTGAGAGACAAGATAAAATACACAGCCTGGACACACTAGAAGTTATTTGTAATGTAAGTGTCGAATGTATATTTCTGTGGAAGACAGACAGCTTTATGCTAAAAAGTTTTAATTATTTTTTTCCACACCAAACTACACTCCATACCTATCATCAGCATCAAAAATCCAAAGTTTTCCACTTTTCTTTATTTATGTACATTTATGACACTATTCTTTATATTTTATTACCTTTGCATCAATGTACAATAAATAAATAAATATAAAAACTAGCTTACATTTATGCGAGGGTGTTTTTAATGCAGGAGGGAAGGTAAATCTAACACTGTTATCTCGTCTAACTGCCGTTATCAGTCTCTCTATTTTTTACTTATTTATTTTTTTTGTTTTATTGAAGGTCATGAAAACACTATTGTAGAGTCTTCTTCTGCTATTTGAGCAAATGAGAAAGCAAAAAATATACTTTTTGGTACTCTCACATTCACTGCTCTTTAACTTAGACCAACTATGTCAACTTCTGCTGCTGAGAAACCTGGAAAAATGAAAAGGGTGCAATAAAAAGGAAAAACTAAAGGTTTCATTGGCAGAAGTATTCAGACCTTTAACACAAGTACTTAGTTGAAGAACCCAGCTGAATGGTTAACTCCTAATTAATGTCATTAACATAAAAAGATCACCAGTCATCATCCAAAGCCTTTAATTTAGCTCACTGAGCTGTTAGAACAGCTTACATATTTAAAACCCTGCAGCATGTTCAGTGTGTCTGGAGGCGTGGTATCTTACAGCAGATCTGCATAATAGCAGTGTATACACATAGACCACACACTCGCATGAAATCAGTGTTGGCATGGCATGCTACAGTTACCAACTCAAGGAGATATACACAGAAAACAACAGTAAATAGGAGAAATTCAAACAAACAGAAGACCAGGTCAGTACATGTTTGCTTGCCAAAATAATTAGTCATGTAACGCTGGAAACATCTGGAATGCTTTTGTGGTTCTTGTAGCTCCCTTAAATATCAGGTAAATAAAACAGTCAAGAGCGAGAATAAAACTGCATACTTAAGGGAAAGAAAATGTACCTAGGCTGTTACAAAGTAAAGTACTAATGAAGATACCAGTATCACCAATCAGCATGGAGTTTGCTGTTGAGTTCTAGAGTCATCGACATCTAGTAGCTTCTATAACCATCCTGAAGAGAAACGCACCTGTTCAGGTAACAGGGTGGATACGTTGGGTGAGTAAACCAGCCTCTTTAATATCTAGTGGCATGCATTAAGTAAAAAGTGCTAAAAATGTATCGTATGTGATTTAAGCCATCCTCACACCAAAGTGTTGAGTAATTACCCTGAGAGTGTGTTGATAATGCTGAACCAATTCATTACTTGTTCTTATTTTTCTGTTGATATCCATTTTCATACTAATATATTCAGAGATCCTAAGCAATTGTTATATTTAAAAGGTTTCAAATAACATGGAATAGGAGCAATTAGAAAAAACACAGTCATGGTTTATTTCAATGTATTTCGAAGTCTGATATGTTTGTTTTGTTTCAGTTTTGTTTTCAGGTTATTGTATGGAGTGAGTTTCCTGTTGAACAAAGCCTACACCAGCCAATCTGGTTGAGCTGGTGACCTTAAATGACCACTGATGTGTATGCTATATATTCTAAGCATATACTTAAAGCACTAATGTAAACAGCTAAAACCCATCTAAAGCTGGTTGGG
Source organism: Enteromius viviparus (assembly GCA_032353835.1). Classification (NCBI taxonomy): domain Eukaryota; kingdom Metazoa; phylum Chordata; class Actinopteri; order Cypriniformes; family Cyprinidae; genus Enteromius; species Enteromius viviparus. Next base: position 858,736 of record JAUCNO010000500.1, on the reverse strand, counting down.
TGGTCTTAGATGGTTTATGCTGGAATTAACTGATTTTAGTAACTTTTCCTGGTCTCCCAGTCTGACCCCTATAACACCAAACCAGTCAACCATGCAAATGAACCATGGCTACTATAGGTAAACAGTGGTACCACAAGTTAACCTTGGTAAAACTAGTAAAACTGTGGCTAACAATAAACAATAAGCCACCAATCAAGGTTAAGTAGTTTAGGCAGTTTTTTTTTCTTTTCTTTTCTGGCAGGAAGTCATTCATGAAAATCATTTTTATGCTGATATCACAAACTGTTAGTTCCCAAAATAACTACACTGTAAAGCTGATTTACCAAAGACAAACAAACTATCCCAGTGACAGAACAATGCCTGTATATCAATCCTAAGGAATTTGCTTAATTTTTAGGATTAGATTTGGACATTCATAACTAAAACACATTTATATTAATGTTAGCAAAGTATGAGTTTAGTTAATTAATATTAAAGGTGAATGTGTGAGTGCTTGAGTGTGTTCACTACAGCAGGTTCTTAGCATGCTAACTGTTGAGCAAACGGTTAATACTACGATACGATAATCACAATAACGCAACGGATAATAGTGTAAAACTGCAAGCATTAATTCAAGCATTGCAATTCATATAATTGGTTTTTATATTGTAAGATAGGCCCAGTTATCAATAAAATAAGACGCATTTTCGTTTAGCTAGTCAGCTAGCATGCTAACAGTCAGTCTTTGAAGCTGCACCACATGCTACGTAGCTCTGAATATTAAGGAAAGCATGGAAGGCGGCGCAAACGACACAAATAGATCTGCATAGATGAAATACAACAACACGAATAAACGGTCCTATTTCTTCTTGCATGTCCTTCATATCATGTCCAGGCTTTAAAGAGGTGTACGTTCACCAGGATGGCCGAGTGGTTAAGGCGTTGGACTTAAGATCCAATGGACGTATGTCCGCGTGGGTTCGAACCCCACTCCTGGTAACGCTTTTCTACTTTTATCATATTAAGACCGAAGCTAAACGTGCAAAACTGCAGTACATATACAATAGTACAGTATATATATATATATATATATATATATATATTTTTTTTTTTTTTTAACGCTTCAATGAGAAGAAAAAAGATTGAATGCAACACTTTCAGGGTGTACATGTTGGGTAGATGAAGGACGATGAAGTGACTGCTGCTCACCAGCACATACGACAGAAAGTACATAAAGTAGGACACAGCAGGACTAACTTGCTAGATGAAAGAAAATGTAAGGAAGACTTCCAATCAGTTGTTATAGTGTTAAATGGGTGGTCTTTTACTGCCTCCTATTGGTAAATGAAAGCTATTGCCTGTTAAATGATTAAAGGTGGTAAATAAACAATGCTTGACCTTAGGTTGAAAGAAATCTGAATAAGATTCAACACCAGTGTATAAGTATACAATGTTGTATCTTCTGTTTAAATATTGCTTCTAAAATATAGGAAAGGAACCATGCCCTTTGGTGGCACTGCTGGGTCTTAATCCTGCAAATGTATCGCTGTCATCTTTGCAATCAAATGCATTGGCCTTCTGCTTAATAATTGCTAAAAGAATTATTTTATTGAACTGGAAAAAACCCTCTCCTCCCAACTATTTTCATTGGATGTATGATTTATTGCAGTTTATTCAAATAGAAAAAATAAGATATACAGTTAAGGACAGGGCAGAAGACTTTTACTCAGTTTGGCAACCCTTCTTACGGTACTTCAAAAAAGAATAATAACAGACCTTTGCATTGCTTTTCTTATGTTACCCATTTTTCATACCAGAACTTTTTTATACCTATCTGCTCTCTTGTCTCTTTTTCTTTTTCTCTCTTTGAATGATTAAAACTTGTATAAGAGGGTAATGTGAAAAGAAAATGTTTGAAATAAGGAATCACACAGGTGCTACTTGTTAACTGATTACAATGATCATTGTTTCAATATCTTGCTTGTTTTGTTGTTATTTACTTTATAACTATTATTTATTCTTTATTTTATTATAATATATATATATGTGTATATATGTATATATATATATACACACATTTATGTTTGTTTTATTTTATTTTATTTATATTGGTTTGTAAATAATTCAGAGAGTAAGAAATGTGTTTTAATTGGCATGCAATATATTATTAGACTGTGGTAACATTGTATAAGCCTTTGTTTTCTCATAACCGCTCTCTGACTGAAAAGTGCCAATAAAAAAAGAGTTAAAGTAAACTAAAATATAGGAAAGGTTACATGACTGTAGTTTTCTATTGTTGGAAAGTATGCATACATATAATCAAATACAATACGCAGGGTTATTGCATTCGATTTCTTTTCAGTTCAAATAAATGGCTCAGATCATTCAAATCTGGTAGGTTTTAGATTAGCTGATTCACCTGGACATGCACCTGATGTTAAAGTAAAATGATTCATCAAACCAAGCAAACGTCTTCCACTGCTTCATGGTCCTGTTCTGATGACCAGCATTGCTTTTTTTTTTTTTAGCAATTTGAGCTATATGTTTCCTGTAACTGGATCAGACGAAACAGCCTGCCTCCCATGAAGTGCATCAATAATGAGCATCGAATGCTCATAAGCCTGCCACCGGTTCAGTGGTTCACTCTCCTAGCACTGTTTTTGATGGATACTAACCAATGCGTACCTGCTGCACCCTTCAAGACTTGTTCTGACCCAAACCTATCTAGACCTTGTCAAAGTAACTCAAAACCTTTGGCTTGGTCATTTTCCCTTTCGGTTCCACTTATAAATCAACTTGAAATAATTTGTTCCCCCGCTGACTTATATAATAAACTAAAATATTCCAGTTGTTACTTTAACATTAAGTAACTTAAAATTTTTATGTTGACTGAACTAAAAATTCAGTAGAGTTAACAATTTCTTTTAAGTTGAATTAACTTTTTGAAACATTTATTTATTTATTTTTACAGTGAAGAACGAACTGTGCACTTGCTTCCTAAGAAAGCTGTTCGTTTGACAAAAGTATGAATGATAGTGTCATCAATGAATAGATAAACTGTAATAAATAGGCCTACTGTAAACTGTGTAGCCTACTGTATACTATATATTAGTAATATTAGAATTTTAGTTGTAGAAAACTTAGTTTGTGGTTCCCAGAATGTTATTTTTCAAGGTTAGCAGGGAAAGAATTTTTAACGCAAATATAACAATAGCTAATGTTTTCAGACGTATATTAAAAAAAAAAAAAAAAAAAAAAAAAATATATATATATATATATATATATATATATATATATAAAAGCATATTCCAGAAGGGGACGCGCTCGTCATTCAAACCAGCGCGAGCGTTGCCAGCGCGCGTCGTGACGTCACACGTCCATCATTCCCGCTGCGAGTGTGGGCGGAGCTGGGAAGCGCTGTAACTCTTCTTTTGTTATTCATGAGCAAAGGAAAGTTTGCGGCTGAGCTGAAACACTACAGGAGCGCCAAAACAAGCGAGTTGGATAACTTTGATGTCTCCTGGATGGAGCTGTGAGTCTCCCGTCCCCGCACCAAGCAGAGATCCGGAGCATTAGACGAGCTGGCAGCTGCTTGGCGTGAAGAAGTGTGGAGCGCTGAACATGCCCTAAGAGGAGTCAATGATTCATTATTTACTCTGTGATATAAAGGCACTGTACTGCTTTGAGAGGTTCATCGCGCGGAGGTGAGAGCTGCTGCTTTGAAAATCACACTTTACACACGTTTACAAAACTTTGCTATGTTTGTTGAGTTATGAGCGCCTGAACCCGACTGACCAAATGGACTATAAACAAGTTCAACCAAATAAATAAGCAAACAGATGAATGAAGGAAGGCTATGCGTCTGTGAAAGGTTGAGTGTTATTTGCGTTCTCTGATCTGACTTATATTCAGGCCACAAGATGTTAGAAAATTGATGCATGCATTATAAACAACTCAAACAAACTTGAACTGATCATGGATTGCGAGGGTGAGTCAAAGCTGTGGATAAGGTAGGTTAGGTTGGGTTTAGTACGAGTCACATCTAGGCTTGGCTAGGTTTAAGTAGGGTTTAGGTCATTGTTAAGGGATTGGAGTCATGTATCCCAATTAATGACTATTAGGGTCAGTGTTATGGTTTTTTGAGGTTAGTTTGAGTTGTTAGAATTTGGCAGGTAGGATGGCCATCTGTTTCAACTCTAAAAATGGCATTTAAATTTTTTTCCCCTCAGAAAACTAACACCATTCTTTCCATTGACTGTTTAATTTTAATAAGCATGCATGAAAAAGCTTCATGCTGGAATGCATGCACAAGTCTTTTCTTTGTGAGATGCAAGCTTAGAAAATGGAAGCATACGTCATTCACTTTTCCTGCATGCCAACACGTTTGCTTATAAAGCTGAAGCCTTTAATGCACAAGACATGCTGTAAATTATTATCAGAGGGGGCTGTGTTCCTGTTCTCTCCAGCGACTCTCAACATTCCTACTCGTTACCTTATTACTGCTCAGTGACCTCATCAGCCAGCCTCGTGTCCATCAGCTGCAGACGTGCTGCTTTGAGAGGTCTGGTGTTGGAGGACCTTATCAGTGAGCGTGTTTGAGGGCAGGAATGTGGGGGGAGCTACAGAATGAATGCGTGGTCACCTGTTTGGATGGGTGACAGCTCCTGTTACAACTTGTCCTCCACAAACACAAGCACACACACACACACACACAAAGAAAGACCTGGTTTTTCTCTTGTTGTAATTGGTCCCACCCTTGTTCTGATGGTGTCCTTTAGCATGGCTGCTAAATGTGGCGATAGCATCTCACTCTTGACTGTGGACTTGCCTGTGTAAGGCCGGTGTTCTTACCTGCCCTGTTGATCTCACCTTAGATTTCCCTGATCCAGGTCAATCTTGACATCACAAACAGCCTCTCAGCACCCATACTTTATCTCTGATTGCAACAAGCCCTCCGATGGAGCAGAACACGTTTGCAGAATCTTTTAATACCGTAACTTTTAAAATGTACTTTGATTAGCTTAATTAGTCCCAGAACTCACTTAAAAAGTTATGTAGTATAATTTTGCCAGTAAAAGAATTTTTGTCATATCTTAGTGTAAAAAATCTTGTGTAATATAACTTGCTTGTTTGCATTGTATTTGTTTTAGTAAAAAAAAATGCTGTGAAAACATGCTAACATGGCATTAAATAAAAGTATGCTACTACTATTAATTTGTTCCATGGGTAGCAGCCCTCCGCAAGAAAACATCTGTTACTGTGCAGCATCAGGTTTGAGTTCATTGTTCATTTGAAAAGTGTTGTTTGGACCAAAATCAAAATGATATTTCTGCTTTATTTCACATAGTTCACACAAGTTAGACATAAGTTAGTCCACCTGACTGTTGTGATGTCATGCAAAACATCAAACTTTTTATTTTTTAGAACTAGAATAAAATTATCATCTGAAGTTGAATATGTAATAGAATTATGTCAGGTCTTTGATCAGTTACAGAGTTGGGATTCAGTGTAAGAAATAGAATTTCTGCGAATCAGAGTTCTGATCTGAAAGGTGTAATCTGATTCTAATTACCATATTTACATTCTGAATTGGAAAGATAATAGAATTGGTGAGAATCAGAATTTGAATTCGTATAAGAATTACAATCCAAATAAAAAATGGAACTTTTAACGGGCTGTAGAAATATCGAGAATCAGAAATAAAATAAGAAAGTTCTAATCGTAATTAGGGCTGGGCGATAGATCGTAGATCTCTGACAAGCTGCACGTTGAGTTTCGCAGGTGATTCAACGCGCAGCTTCTCAGTGATCTACGGCTCTGTTTATAAGCTAGCGTTCCTTCTAAATACAGGTGACGGAGATTTAGCCCTAAT
>JAUCNO010000500.1:836835-849438 GCA_032353835.1 Enteromius viviparus | reverse complement strand
TTGATTCGGTTCGGTACATACCGGTTCCTTAGGTACCGGTGCCATAGTAGTACCGGGTTTCGGTACCCAACCCTAGCTGAGAGGAGCCATCGAGGATGGATAATTTAGATGAACTTGATAAACCTGTGATATCTTCTTTAGAGTGAAAAAGGCAATAAAACCTGAAACATGTTAAACAAAATGTGCAAAAGCATCGCATTACAACGGTGGGGAAAGCTCTGTGTATTAGGTGTACTCTCACAGATAAAGTCTATGATCACAACAACAACAACGTTTGCCAGGCAACTACACAGTCATCGGAGATTACCAAGATTAAACTAAGACTGTATTTTTTTAACTCTAAAACATGAAATGTGAAGTTATCTGCTTTTGCTATAAAACAAACTTTTAGGCCCAGTTTCACAGATAGGGCTTGGCCTAAGCTAAGGATTAGGCAATAGTTTAATTAGGACATTTAATTTGTTTTTATACACATGCCTTAGAAAAAGCATTACTGGTGTGCATCTTAAGACAAAACAAAGTCACTGACATGTTTGAAGATCAGTCAGTGCAAGTCTCTTTCAGATGAAACAGCTCAGATTTACATTTAATCTTGGACTAGACTTAAGCCTTGTCTGTGAAGCCTGGGTTATCTGTTTTTGCAAATTAACTTTATATATAATATATAAAAGCTCAAATAAAGTTAACGTATATAAACTAAATACATAATCAGGGGTGCCCGACAAAGAATTTCAGTCGAAAAGGAATTTTTCAAATCTTGCAGATGTTCCAATTATAGTCAAATCATAAGTTTGTAGATTGATAATCACCATGATACTACAATGAAGCATTTCACTGCAGTGTAATTCAATAAAATATAGACTAGGGTGGTGGCACGGTTCACAAAACCCAAGGTTCGGTTTGTATCACGGTTTCCGGTTCTGTACGGTTCTTGTTATTTTTATTTAACAGTTGCAGTTCTATCTAATGTTTTATTTCCGCTGTCATCATGGGTAATAGAGCGCGGATCGTGCAACATTGTTCTGTCCGTGCCTGGCCTGTGTCTGACAGAGCTGTAACCGATTTTTTTTTCATGCTAATGACACATGCACTTTTTTTGTGTGGAAAGCCCGCTTTTATTAAGCAACTGTAGGAAGGCGTTCAGAAATCAGCGCACACAGGGCAAAAAGCGGCGTGATGAGACCGAGCCCGAGCATCCTTTCTAAATATCTGTCCGAACTGTATCCATCCTCTAATAGGTAACATGAAATGTTCCCACACACCAGATTTATACGACGCTGACGCATCCTCCAACTGCGGGCAGCCTTCCTTTTCTCTCCCGCTTGCCATTTCTTCACGTACAGTATTGTGACCTGCAGCACTCACTGTAGACACCTCAGTTCTTTCTCGCGAAAGGGAAACACACTGACGTCACATACGGGGCACGAGGCTATATTGCGCATGTCATGAACCGTCGAACCGTGTGAAGCATGCATGCACCGAACCGAGACAAGCAAACGAACGGTTAGTTTTTTTTTTCGTGAACCGTGCCACCTCTACTACACCTGTGCTGTAGTTTTGCTGAAGCATGCTGGGTAATGTAGTTCTGCTGAAGGCACATTCTCTTTGCTCTAATTTGTCTGGACTAATTTGTCTGCACAGGTTGGCAGCTCTGCCCGCTCACACAGGGCCGTTAACCCTGCCTCCCAACACACACACACTGGAGTTCTCTGTTTAACACGTCTCCTCTTCCTCTCTTTCCTCTCTCTCTCTTTCATCCAGAAACACTCACATTCTTGCTCTCTCTCTCACAGTGTACTGTAAAGCGAGGTGAGACGGGTCCCTTTACAGCAGCCAAGTGTTATATAAGCCATGATCATGGCCAGATCTGTCTGTCAGAGACACTCCTCTTCTGACTAGATGGTCTCGTCCAGTTTGCAGCTTGTTCTGCTTAAAAACTACCTGCTCATTTCTTGAAGAAATCCCAGTACCTGCAGAGCTGCAAAAGAGCGCTGTTAAAGTTGGTTTTCTGTTTTAGTTGTTTGTGTGTGTGTGTGTGTGTGTGTGTGTCCAAACTAGGAATAGCAGTATCTAATCTATCATTTCTGTTAATAGATACATAGAAGCAGCAAAAACAACAATCATAGTTTGGTTTGTTTGTTAAGGCATGACCATGGGGTGATGAAATGCTCATTGGGTACGCACGGTAAGAAAAGACGCATACTAACAGCAAAAGAGTTAATGTGAAAAATTAGGTGTGAAACCAACAGGAACCATTTAATCTCCAGTTCCACCGTTTCCCAGAAGGACCACGACCTTCCTGGAGTCAGGCTCTCAGGGGCTTTGCTTGAGTAAAATATCCTAAAAATAACCAGCATTTATTAAGAATGGCAAGCTGACGTGTTGTGAAATACACAAAGGCTGATTTTACAGACTTTATGGACAGATGAGTTGAGTGTGGCTCTGGAAGGACCAGCTTCACATCCTCTTTTCTTCCAGAATCTGGCAGGTTTTCATTTTATTGCATCTCTTTTGCTTAAAAAAAAAAGTCAGTCTTGCAGAAATGGACCAAAAATGAGCTCCCAAAACTTCCAGCCTTCACAGTCAATTATATATCACTTCTAAACGAGTAACTGTGCGCCAGGCGGTCTTTGAATGAACTCTGGAAGCTCTGTAGGCATGGCGTCTCCGAGCCGGTGTGCTTTCACGTCACTGTTGTGTTCTGTCAGCTGATAACTCTCAGCGGGATACTCTAAAAAGTGAAAGTGAGGAAGTGAAATTAGTGAAGGACAGAGTGTTTTGCTAGTGTATAAGAGCAGGAGTTCATAGAAACCCTGCTTGTCTCTTGGTATCTCACAATGGAAGTTCAGTGTTGGCAATGTGACTTTATTTGTCAGCATGTCCTCTGACTCAAGGGTTCTGCAGAGCATGCTGGGTAACGGGCGAGACTGGCCCTCTGTTTTGAGACTGCTCTTTTGACACCCTGCCGAGAGTTCAGTGACCTTATTCCCTGAGATTGTTCTTGTGAAATGGACACTGTGTGTTTGTGTGTCACCTGAAACCCTGAACCGCGGAAAACTGTGTAAGCAAATAAAGGAAACTCACCCAAGGCGATCTCATTACGCACACATCTCTCTCTCTCTTTCTCTGTGTTGTGGCCGGCTTGTGTGTGTGTTTGTGACCAGGATGTATTCAGGATATTACTGAATGAGAAACTGTAGTAATAGAAGCAGGAAGCACCAAATAGCTTGTCTATTGTTTTGGGCCTCATTAAACTCCATCTTGACCGGCCTCTCTCACTCTGTGTGTGTGTGTGTGTGTGTGTGTGTGTGTGGAAATGATTATTATTATTCATCTGTCTGTGAGAAGGCAGTCAGCGGACGCTTCATTTGAAATGAATATTATACAAACATCAACACAAGTGTAGGAATTTAGTGTGTATAGACGACTGAGAGAGTGTTTATGCTAGGGATGTTCGCTACACTAGTCTAAAAGAGAGCATGACTATCCAAAACATTCATATGTGATTGATTTGAAATGCTTTAAGGGTTAGTTCATTCATATTCTGTCATTAATTACTCATGTTGTTACGCACGAGCATTGTTCATCTTCAAAACACAAATAAAGATTGTTTTGTTGAAATATGAGCGCTATCTGACCCTATTCATATTCTTCTCCTCCAAATCACATTGTATCAAGACTATCTCTGCAGGTAAACAGAGGAAAGACCATGCATATGTCTTAGTACTCTAATTAATACATCTGAAGGAGAATTGTTGAATAAGGTTGATGTTTCCTTTGCGTACAGAAAGTATTCTCATAGCTTCATGACGATCTGGATGAACCACTGATGTCACATGTGACTGGTTCACTGATGGCCTTTCTGTGTTGGGAACATTTGAGTTGCGTTGCTGTCTGCAGGGTCAGAAAGCTGCTGGATTTCATCAAACAATATCTTCGTATCTGCTCCAAACTGATGAATGAAGTCACGGGTTTGGAACAACAGCAGGTAAACAAAAGTGGGGATGTAAAAGACTGGCCATTTTAATGTTGCATGTGAAAAATGGGTATCTGGAGCAGAAAACAAATGAATTTAAGAAGTAGTAAGTGATGACTGAATTGGTAAACAACACCGCTAATAAGAGTTCAACCAATGAAGAGGCATGAAAGAAAGGCCAGAAGAACTGGAGAGGAGTGAAGACAGTTCCTGCATTCCCTCGTGCTGACTGATGTCACCACCCGTGTGTGTGTGTGTGTGTGTGTGTGAATGTCTGAGGAGGGTGTGGTGAGCTGAGAAAGGGAAAGTCTATATTCAGAGCACTCATTATGGAGAGAACGTGTGTGTGTGTGTGAGCTGAACATCGAGAGACAATGACAGTGTGTGAAATAAGTTATGTGAGTTGGTGGAATAAGCACTGGAAAACCACGCTGAATCATTTCACATACCCCCCCCCCCACACACACACACACAATTACTTTATTTCTAGACTTGATGTTTTGTCAGATTTAGCTCACTTTTGTCCAAATTTGTCCTCAGAATATGTTTGAAGTACATGCACACATGAGCGCACACACACACTTCATTTGTTCTGAAGGCCAGTGACCTTGGAGATCAGTTCAGATTGGATTGAACGTCTATTTTGGATAATATGTAAAAACAGAGGAGTGTGTGTGTGTGTGTGTGAACCCCTCCTGTCTGTCAGCACGGACACGTCATTCACGTGTGAAGTTTGTTTTAGTTCTGTTAATTATTTTTCTCTGTTCTAAATGTTCTTCGCTATGTTTCTGGCTGTAGAGTCAAATATGCAGTGTAGAGTTTTCTCCACCTTTAGGAAGCAAACAAAGATAATATTAATATTTTCTCTTATTTTTTATCCACAGTGTAAAGCAGGAACAGCTGAGCTTCTGTTTACTATATTTCTGTTGCTCAGTGTTTATGTGTGAATAAAAGCTCAAATTAAATCCATATTAAGGGACCGTGTCTCTTCAGAAGACTTGGAATAAACCGTATCCATTGATACGGATTACTTTTAGGGTCAAAGTTTTGGTTGCATGAATTTTCAGTGATGAAAGAACATTACAATCCTGTGGGTCTGGAATGAAAGGAAATGATGACAGAATATTCATTTTGGGGTGAACTATCCCTTATATGGATCTGAGTTGGGTACACTAAAGAAGCTGAACGTGCTCTGCTAGTTTAGCTTTAGCTGCAGTTTTTAAACAAGCGTGTTTTTGGCTCCACGCTGACATTAAACATCATAATGGGTTTAGTTTCTGTAATTGTTATAGTTTTATGTGGTTTTTGGACAGAATGGCTGTTATTTTTACCCTATGAAGGCAGTTTTGTGTTAAGATCTCTCTGAGTCAGACTCTAAACAGAGCAGAGTGAAGAAAGAGGGATGTGGTGAAGTTCAGATGCAGTGATCATGGAACAGGGTGTGGAGCAGTGCATGCTGGGAACATGGGGTGTCACTTTACCCTGATCCCACAGACTACACCCTCTTTATTCCTCCAAAATGTGACAAAGTTTAGGACTTTTGTTTTATCAGTTATAGATTTTGGAAAAGGATCTTTTGTGTAGTGTGTAACTCTAAGTGATCCTCCTGCAACGTCACATCTGGAAGTGCACGGTGTATAAAGTTATTCTCGTAAAAGAAAGAGTCGACTCTGAATCATTGAAACAAGTTGTTTTTAAAACAGTCCCAAGTCGTTTGATGTTGACGTCAACATGAAAGAAAATGTACATTCATTCTTCACCACTAGGTGTCTCTTTTAGAGCGGCAAAATATCGCTTTCTCTGGTAACGCTTTACACAAAGCAGCCCTGCTCTCACAAACACTGCTTTATCAGACATGATAACACCAATCACATGCGGGGAGTCATTTGGGAGTGATTGAGCAAGTAAGGTAAAGAAAAATCTTATTATAAGACATTGAAAGTTACGTTTTTTAGCCGAAACTGTGGTAACCTGTAAAAAAATCAAAAGTTGAGAACAATTTAAGGCAACCAGCTTCAGTAGTTTTTTTGAGTTTTCTCAACTTTTTTTGTTGTACGACCTGAAATGAGTCGAGAGCTAAAAACTCTTAAAGCTAGTGGCCTTAAATTTAAGTTTTTCAACTTTCAAGTCTTTGGGATTCATTAAATGCAAATCAATGGCTACCTGCACTTTGAGAATCAAGAAAAGCACATACAGGAAACACAAAATTAATACGTAAGGCTGTTGACGAGATATTGAGGACTCATGAAACTAAATGATCAGCCTGTGCAAAAAATTCAACATCATTTATAATATAATTTATACTAATGAACGTTATAATGCATAATATTTCTTACAATGCCTTTAACTGAAAATCAAGTGTTTAATCTTGTCATTAAATACATTACTGTCATTTAAATGCATTGACACAGTCTGTATTGTTACGCGCTATATAAATAAAGGTGACTTGACAGTATTTTAATTATAAAGTGTATGTGTATTATTTCTGTGAAAATGTGTGTGAAGTTGAACTCTTAAGTTGACATTGTGTTGTCAATTCCTGTTTCTTAAAATATTAATACTCGCACCAGCCCACAGTTAACTGGACACAAGACCGTAAAGGATGTCACTCACGTCAAAGAGAACCCATCCCAGTGTACGTCATTCGCAAGTGGAAAGTGAAAACGAAAGAGAAATCAACCCTCTGCAGTCCTTTCTGTTCCTGTTTTCTGTGTGTGTGTGTGTGTTCAGTTGTCGTAACACGTCCTGACCTTCGCAACACCTCCGAGGAGAACAGAGTCAACAAATGAATCCATAGGCCATGTGTTTCAGACCCTCGCCGTGTCTGGGATATTTACTCTGCCCAGCCCGAACCCTGATGAGTCACTCGTGTCCGATAGGAGCGCACGACAGTTGGTGCTCTTGGATTTAAGAAATGTGGAAAACACGTGAGCTGTGCGAGTGTTCAGCCTCCCCTGGGGAACCTAAAATCATTTTTAACTGCCAATCTTTGTGTGTTTTAAATTGATGTCGCACCTGTGATGCTCACCAGAGCTGTCTGTGGACAGGTCACTAGGTTTTGTGGTGAGTGGTGCGTACTACATACTCTGCCCCAAAAAGCTCTCTAGATGGGCAGCTTGGCATGTTTTGAGAATTTTTATACATGGGGTGCACAAAAATTTAAAGTGTAAAGGTGAACCAAAAGTGGATTTTGCTGATACCAATAACTACAATTGGAAAATATGGCATATATATATATATAAACAACAACAACACAAATCATTAACTCTAGCAGTCCAGCTGAGCATGCAATGGAAAATTTGCAATAATGACCTAACCATGAGAATTTTTCCATATACTTGATGTTATTAGCAAGCTTGCTGGTTTTGTGCTTACTGTCCAATTAGCCGACTCATTAACATGATAGCCTGTGGTTATTTATTTTTTCTAAGTGACTAGCTTGCTAGTTTTGTTAGTCTCGCTAGACATCCTGCTGAAATGCTAGTTTGCTAGGTTTTTGTGCGGTTAACTGCTTGCCAGTATTGTGCCTATGATGCTAGACAACTTGTTAAAATGCTAGCTTGCTAGTTTTGTGCTACTTTCTTGCTAGGCAACTTGTTAAAATGCTAGCCTGCTAGGTTTTTTAAGGTTTTCTAGCTTGCTATAGTTTTGCTATAGCTTATGATGCTTTCCTGCTTGACAACTAGCTAGCTAGTTTTTGTGAAGTCGCTAGCTTGCTAGTTTTGTGCCTATAATGCTTTCTTCCCTGCTGAAAAAAAACAAAAACAAAACAATAGAAACTTCGAAATTTGTAATGGTGGGAATTTTAATGAAAATTTAATTTTGAAGGGGGTTTTAAATGAAATGTAATAATTTCTTGCTAAAATGTTAGCATGGTAGGATTTGAGATGCGTTGTGAGTTTAGCTTAGTAAAATTGTCTAAATAAATAGTCTATACTTGTTTGCTCTTGTGTTGCTAAATAAGGGAGACACCATGCTAACATGCTGGAAGGCTAGCTGTCTGTGATGGACAAATGTTTCATTGTGGTTGTGATGTATGAGGTGGCCGTTTCTTAATTTTTTGGCGTGTTCCACCCGAAACCACTGTCCGCTGACACTTGCTATGAATGCTGAGATGCTTATTCTGATAATTTTGAGTCTGTCGCTTCAGACTCTGTGCAGATATCCACAGAAGTCCTGTCTGTAGGTGATATACGCAGGCTACTTGCTGAAATGTCTTTGTTGGCAGAGCACTAGGTTTTGTGACACAGTTGGGCACGTTGCCCAGTAGTGTTGTCTAGATGGGGGACACAACGGTTTTGAGGCACAGCTGTAGTCTCTTCATTACTTCATCTCTAGTAACAAGTGTGTGTCTAAGAGTAGGATTTAAAAACGTGTTACGTGTGTTTAAAAAAAAAAAGAAACAGGAAGTTTATCTTATTTATTTGTGTTTCATTGCTTGATAGTTTCTCTCAGATGTTTGGTGTGTGACAGGATGTGAAGTGTGTTTGATGGAGAGAAACCCACCACAGCTTCTCTGTTTGCTCCCAGCATGCATTGCACGCAGCAGCATCACTCTTCTCGGACATCATCTGAAGTTCCTGTACATTGTTTTCCCCTGTACATCTCCCCATCCTCTCGCTCTTCTCCTCTATGGAGCGGACTTTATGAACATGAGTAAGTGGTTGTCGTGGAGAAAGCGCAGCTTTTTTAGAAAGCAGAGGAAGAAGTTTTCCTTTCCTGAGTTAGGTAAGAGCGTACTCTTCTACTTCCTGATTCACAAAACACTTGTGCTCTTTCTTTTTTCAGAGGTTTTGTTTCGGCTGCAGGTTGTTCTGAAGCGTACACGCACAGTTAGATCCTCTCGACTCGGATCAGGCTGTGTGTTGTGATTGTAGAAGTGTGGTTTAAGTTGAGTTGTTGGGTGTTTGTGAGTGATCATGTGTAGCATTCATACACACACAGGACTTATTGTTTTTTACATGTGTGTTGCTGCTTCATGTTTTATCAGAGGAAGTGTACTTAAATACCATCTAAATTATAAAAGTCAAACCAAGAGGTGAAGTCATGCATACATACATTATATGTGTGTGTGTGTGTGTGTGTATGTACTGTATATATATATATATATATATATACAGTAGTGCTGTCAAATGATTAATCACATCCTTAATAATTTATTATTTACATAATATGTGTGTACTGTGTATACTTATGTATATAAAAAGACACACACATGCAATTATTTATTTATATATTAGATATATTTACATTTAATATAAATTGTATGAATATAAAATATAGATGTATAAATACATATAACTATTTAAAAAATATATGCTTATATGTGTGTGTTTTTATATGTGCATAATAAATATACACAGAACACACACACACATATATTATGCAAACAAAAATGTATTTTGTATTCGATTAATCGTGATTATTGGTTTGACAGCTCTACACACACACACACACACACACACACATATATATATTGGGCAATAAAATTGGATGAGTAAATAGTTGCTTTTACAAAAGTAAAACACCACAAATATTACTAAATATGACATTAAATGTCTTAAAGTCATTTGTTTTTAGGAGGTAACACTGTCAAAATAAATAAAATACTTTACAATATGGTTTGTTTACATTGTTAACACTAACAATGAACATTTATTACAGTGTTTATTGTTAATGTTAGTTAATACAAATACAATAGTTGATTGTTAGTTAATTTAAGTTCAGTACATTATATATTAACTAAGACTAATACTGTAAATGCTGTAGAAGTCATTTTCATGCTTAGTTCATGTCAATTAACTAAGTTTACTAATCAGACCTTGTTGTAAAGTGTTTCCAAAATATTTTTCAAATCTTTACTGCTTTTAGTTATTATTTTGGAAAAAAAAAGAGAGCATGAAACAGTATGAAATGTATAATTAGTAATAAAAAATATTAAATCAAATAAAATGTGTATGACCTTATATATTTGTTTATATATTAATATTATATAATGTTATTACATTATATATATTTATATATTTATATATATATAGTCATTGTTTTAATATTTAGTATTTTCAACAGTCAGTAAAATAAAGCAGAATCAGTTTGTAGTAATCATTATTAATATATATAATATGTATAATATGTATATGTTAATCGTGTGTGTATATACTACTGTATTATTTAATGTATTAGTAAAATGATTCGATCAAAAATAGCTTAACTTTCAGACGTATTCTTCAAAAGCATTTTTTTAGTTCCAACATTCCATTCCATCATGTTCTGTTTGGTCGTCACGGTGACCTGCCATATGGTTGTCGGGGTGACCCACAGAGTCGGTCATGATCTCGCTCTTATGCATGCTGGGATGCAGTTCCACAGAGACGTGTGTGTCTTCTACCAGTGGAGCACAACATACATGCCCAGTGCCAACTTCCCTCCTCCTCTCTCTCTCTCTCGCTCTGTCTCTGTCACTCTTTACTATAACTGAGCCTAGAGGAGACAGGAATGTGAAGTTGGACAGGAGTCAGGACCGTTTGTTTAGTTCTGTCTTTGCTTTTCTCCATCATCTGTTGGTTTATGACTCCATGGCTACACAGAGTGTGAAACTCCGAGGTAGGCGGCAGTTTTCCTCCAGGTACAGTGTGTTTGTGAGTGTACCTGCAGTGCTGGCTGTTATAGAGTGTGCTAGTGTTCAGGTCAGATCTTCAGTGTGTTGTGAGGTCGTTGTATAACTGTGTGTCTGTCTTGGCGTTTGAGACATTCTAGACAGTGAGAATCAAATATAGTAAAGATCTGGTTTCAAAAATAACCAAAGCATGTTTTCCAGAAGTATAATACAAGGATTTTAATGTTTTTGAGTGATGTGGACTGATTGATTGAAATGACCATTTGAAACAACATCTTATGGGAATGAATCACTACTGAAGTTTAAATCAGATATAAATGTTTTAAAGATGTAAATGAAAATGTGCTGACAGACTCACTCCCAGACTATTCAAGAGTTTGTTTGGTCATCAGATGTGGAGAAATGTGGAATTGTAGCAATGGATTCTCTGCAGTGAATGGGTGCCGTCAGAATAAGAGTCATCCCAATAACATCACAATAATCCACAGCACTTCAGTGAAAAGCAATTAAATCTGAATCAGGAGCAAAACCTGTTTACAGTCCAAAACAGCTCCAAACAAAAATGTGTCTGAGTTTTGTTATGAGAGACACCAGGAGATGGACGTTTCACTGGAGGTCATGGACAGCTCTTGGCTCTCGTACCTTTAAGAATTCTATAGCTCTGTTGCGTTCAGCTAACATTTCATTATATCGCAGCTGTAGTGTTGTTTTTCCAGAGCGAGTCTAGTCGCTGAATTATAAAGGATTGGATGTAATTGTGGGCGGGTCATATGTTAATGAGCTAATAGTTGCATTGACATAATTATGATGATTTCTGGTGCTTTTTGCGGTTCAGTTTCAGTAAATGGACTGGAGATGAAGTAAACGTTATTGCATGTACATTTGGCATACTCAGACTTTTAGAAGTACTTGAAAGTTTTTATTGTTATTGCTTACGATAAGACTGAGTTCCTGTCTATAAACGGGTGTTTTCCTTGAACTTTTCCTCTCTCTGCCTTCACGCAGACAAGCTCGGGCAGGAGGAACCACTGCCTCAATTATAGGAATTTTATGCATTATGGAATGTCCCATGTCAAAATATATCTCATATAAGCACAGATGTGATCAAAACACACACAAAGCAGTGCGCTTATCTAGCTATGTGAGTGAGTGAGTGCTCTACATACATCTCAGGTCTTTCATTCAGAGTCTATGGGAATTGCATGCCGTCTTTTTTTGCTCATAAACTGAGCCCTGTTTCTAATCATAGAGACATTGCGTCTCATGCTCGTGCTGGTCTTTTGTGAACTTTGGCCTCAGCCTTTCTCTGGATTGCTAAAGGACAGCGAGTGTTGTTGTGATTCAGTGTTGCTCATGCAGCATAGCAGAAATGCCTTCAGTCAGTCAGTCAGTAGAAGTGTAGCTTGATGGGCACTCTTAACACACACACACACACACAGTGTTTGTAAAGAACAAGACACTCGAGGAATGTCAGGGTTTAGATAAAATGCAAGTGTTTGCTTGTGAGAGTGATAAGAGTTATAGAGCCGGATGTGTGTGTTCATCACTGCTGGATTGTTAAATTTGACTGACCGGGTCTGAAGGTGAACCTCAGCAAACATGTTCAGGCCACAATCAAAAAGTGCAATGTTAGAAGTTATGTAATCAGACTACTTTTTTTAGATAATATAAAATGATAAATATTAATGTTCAGTATTGTAATGCAAATAAATGTAATGATACTCTTTAAAGGGGTCATCCGGTGCCACATGCACTTTTTCAAGCTGTTTGGACTGAAGTGTGTGTTGGGAGTGTGTGTACACAACCACCCTACAATAATAAAGAGCCACAGGTAGTTTTCTTTTAATTTAATAAAAAATAAGCCTAATTCTCAAAAGTGGCGTCACACCGACTAAGGCCACTCCCACAAAAGGACGTGACTAGTGGCCAGGTATGGTTTCCCATACTAGGAATTTGTTCTCTGCATTTAACCCATCCAAGTGCACACACACAGCAGTGAGAAGTGATCAAC
>JAUCNO010000500.1:793348-814300 GCA_032353835.1 Enteromius viviparus | reverse complement strand
GATGTCAAATAGACGTCTATTAGATGTCTTTAAGATGTTTATGATTTAGAATGTATGTAAAACTGACATCTATAAGAAGTCTGCCAGACGTTTGTAGTCAGCAAATGCTTTCCAGATCAAGAGATCTTTAACAGACATCTTGCAGACGTACGTGTGCTATCTGGGTAGCATCTTTTAGACTGTTGCTAGCGTGATTTCTGGCGTTTCTAGCATGTTTACACTTTGCTAACATTATTTAACATGTTTGCATGATTTAGCATGTTTTTTAAAGTTTATTGTGCTTAGCATATTGTTATTATTCTAGCATGTTTTTAGCATGATGCATGTTTTATGTGTTTCTAGCATGTTTTAACGTGCTGCTAGCATGATTAGCACATCGCTACTAGCATACATTAGCATACTACAAACATGATTTAGGATGTCGTCCCAGAATATCTGTTGTCATAGATAGCTTAAATGCACTTAAAAGTCTTACAAAAATACAAAAGTTTTGACCCCCCCCCCCACACCTTGAGTCAGACTAGTCTGAATGTCTGACCTGAGTGTTGGTGGTTGGAGCCTGAAAACTCTAAGAGGAGCAACAGACTAAATGAAAAAGTAGGATTTCAGGATGGTTCCTCACACCATAAAACCTCTTTCTGATTGACCTGAGGACTTTAAGTGTAAGCATGTCCCGTGTTCCCGTCCTGTCGGAGAACATGCTCCCAACACGCCAGGAATGTGAGGAATTCTGTTAGGCGGAGAGACCTCTGACAGACAGCAGAGCACATACACTCAGTCCTGAGTGATGGATCCCGAGCGGGAGGGTGAGGTTTACATTCCTGTCAGAAAGGGAAGGCACTGGTGCAGAAACAAACACAAGGCAAATGCAGGGAAGCTCTGGAGATCCTCTGGGCACGGGGCTTTTCCTGAAGCTTGAACCTGCTTGCCTCTGCTCTCTGGATCCACTTCAGAGATTTAGATCATGTGTAGATGGTTTCTCATGTCAGTCGTCTTTTTTGATAGTTTTTCTGTTTCGAGGATAGATTATTAGATACTGTGCGAATGAGTCAAGTCAAAGAGCAAAGCTATCATCTAATACACTTCCTAAATCTGATCCACAATAAGAGTTTGCTTTGACGTGAAGAAATGATGGCAGACATATTTTAGAATTGCTTGCATTAAATCCGTAAACCTCTGTTCCTGTGCAGCACATTTTTACAAAATAAAAATGAAAATGCAGTGTGATGTAAATGAATTGTTATATATATATATATATATATATATATATATATATATATTCTTTTTAATTTAAATGCATTTTGGTAGAATAATTACATTAAAAAACTTTAATTTCTTTTGATTAGATATTTTTGGGTTATAAATTAGTAGTAAATAATAAGACACAGAATCATGATTTCAAAGGGGTCAATATTTGCTAAAATTGTAATAAAACAATTCATTTTCAGTCAAATTAATTCTTATTTAAACCATTAATACAGAAATTGTAAAATAAAAAAATTAAACATTGAATAAAGTTATATAAATTAACATAAATGAAAATCAGTATATATTAGGAAGTGCTTTAAAGTGCTTTTTTTTTTTAGTAAGATTTTTTTTCTTATTATACTGTATGATTACTTCTCAAATAAATACAGTACATGCATAAATATTTATTTATTAAATAAATAAATATTAAATAATTATTATGGTTATTTATTACAAAGGAATATATATATATATGAAAAGGTAAAGGGTAAAAAACATTAAAATATTGCATATTTAAACCATTTTTTGTTGTTTAGAAAAGTCTTAATGACATCTGTGAAGGTGGTTTGTTGTAACTGATGTGTGGTTTTGCCTCCTCAGGCATTTATGATGGAGTTGACAGCCCACCAGAGCAGCGTGGGTAACGTCTTACAGGCAGGAAACCAGCTGATCGCTCAAGCCAGGCTGAGTGAGGAAGAGGAGGAGGAGATCCGAGAGCAGATGACACTGCTCAACTCCCGCTGGGAGAACCTGCGGGTCGCCAGCATGGACCGTCAGTCCAGGTCCGGACGCACACATTTCTACTGAAGTCTTCTGGTTGAAGAGTGTGCTTGAGTTTGTCATCTCTCCTCTGTCTTCAGACTTCATGAAGTTCTGATGGACCTTCAGCAACAGCAGCTCCAGCAGCTCTCTGATTGGCTGACGCAGACAGAGGGGCGGATCCGGAAGATGGAGAAAGAGCCAACAGCAGGAGGCATGGAGGGATATCTGACCCAGATAGAGCAGCACAAAGTAAGAGAAGCATTTGATTGTCTGAGTTGGGCTTTGTACCGCCATCTGTGTCAGGATGCATTACAAACGCCAAAATGCTTATGGAATAGTTGACCCAAAAATAAAAATATGCTGAAAATCTACACACCATCAGGCCTCCTGAAGATGACTGGATGAGTTCACCAAATTGGAGAGTGTAGCATTTAGTAATTTTCCTCCGCATCGAATCCTCTGCAGCGAATGGGTGCCGTCAGAAATGGCTAATAACAACATCGCACTCCAGTCAATACAAGTTCATAATCCTTAATATCTGACCTGTGCATATTTCTCTCCTGATTCACGAGATGAGATGACTAAATTGAACCCGAAATGATGAAAATCAGACACATAATACCTACAATACAGACTACAGCCAATAGTAATAATCACACATAAAGCCATACGCTCTTGAACATGCGTTGTTCTATTTTAAATATGCTTTTCCATCACACCACAGTTGGGTTATTAACTCAGCTTCCTTACCCAGCAGTCCTAATCCAGCATTGGGGCTGAAAAGTAAACCACTGTTTTTTTAAAGTGGAACTTGATCACAATTGATGGATTGTAGGAAACGATTACTAAGAATCATTAAAAGAAAATTATGAGACAAAGTGTGCGGAGCTTTGATAAAGTCGAAACCTCTGAGCAATAAAATGTTCCTGAGGAGACTCGAGTAGTCAATGAATGACTCTCATCAGAGATCCCATCTGTGTACACAACCTGTTCACAAACGCTTTCACTTTCTGATCCCCAATGTGCATTTATCATGAATGCCGAAGAGAGAGAGAGAGAGAGGGGGAGATTGAGTTGTGAGAAGAATGAATAAGCAAATCAACACACGCCCCAGTGAACGAGGGGCAAACACGACCTCTGTGTGTTTGTTCAGTTAGTGAATGGAGAACACACACGCGGTCGCTCCCACACACATGCTTACATTTAGGAGCCTCACAGTCTCATAGGAAGGATACCATATCATCCTAGTGCTTCCACGTTATTTACAGAGACAAGCATATGTATGCTTTCATACTTGACACAGTACAGAGTCAAAAACAAATCTACTACAGTATATATCTACTGCATTAAAGGTAATTGGAGAAGCCTGTTAAAAACACGCCCTGGGCAGATTTCTCCCAAAATAAAAAGAAAGGTATTAGAAATTGTATCTAGATAAAATGAACAAAATGAAACCAATATTTTGAATTTTTATTCTATTTCTAGTTCTATTTCCTGTAAGTGAATAAATTAATTAATTATTTAAACATAATGTAATAATTATGATGTGGGGGAAAAAAAATCCAATAATTATTACTATAATTTCAGATAATAATATGGTGATTTGTGAATAAGGTGCATTTCCTCTTTCTGTGTGTAAAATGTGTGCTTAAGACCATGGCTTCACCTTTTGACCTCTTTTACTCTGTTATTTCCTCAGGTTTTGCAGAATGATCTGGAGACGGAGCAGGTGAAGGTGAACTCTCTCACACACATGGTTGTGGTTGTGGAGGAGAACAGCGGGGAGAGCGCCACTGCTGCCCTGGAGGAACAACTGCAGGTAGAGGACAACAGGCTGAGGGTTTATTTGTTGTGTCAAAATGACTGTCATTATGAAATGGCTTTTCAGAGAGTCTGGTCAGAGCTCTTATTGTCCTCAGACATACAAATTATAGACATACTCACTTGTTTTAATTCTAATGTTTCAGCTGGTGTTTCTTAAGCACTAATTTTGTATATCATCATAAAAGGTAGAAATAAAACATGACCATGTTTGTGTTTGATAAACTCTCATTAGGCCTGGCATGAAGACTGGTTATATTCATATTGCGATTATTTGCTGATATATGCTATCTGTGAGGAACTCTTAAATTCTACTGTTTTAAAAGGAAAGTACATTATGAGGTATGTGCCAGTGTGCAGTGTTGTTTGACAAGAGTTCTAGAGATCAAGATGAATGCTGTGTGGTGATCAAGGTAAATGAATGCAGTAACGAATTAATGTTACAGTAAGTTAAGTGCAAAGGTAATCGAGCCAAGCTGTTTTCCATGCCTTTACTGATAACTCCTCTTAGGAATGAGATCTTTTAATGTTGGACCCAGTGTTAAGAATTCATTGAATGCAGCACAGCAAGAAACTTGGAACTGAACAGACATTTGGCTCTCCCAGAGGCTGCGAAAGTGTGTGAAAAGTCATTCAGTGAATAAGCTCCTGTTTTTCCTTCTGTTCTTTACAGTCACTGGGAGAGCGCTGGGCGGCAGTGTGTCGCTGGACGGAGGAGCGCTGGAACAAACTCGAGGAAGTTCAACTAGTGTGGCAGCGGTTACTTGATGACCAGGTGAGGCCTGATACCAAAAATCCAACATTCCAGTGTAACAAATCATAAAATTTATAAAAATGGCCCTTTTATACATGTTTGCAAATAATTGCAAACATGTTTTCATTATCTACTTCTGTAATGTGCAAGTACTTAAATTGTTTTTTTTTCTTTTTTTTTACCCATCCATACAATAATTTTAATCCAGCACAAACCTAAAGTTACTAAAGCTTCTGGCCAAAAAGAAAAAGATCGGAGGTGTGCCTCAGGGCTCTGTTTTGGGCCCCATTGTATTGTGCTCTTATCTTGAACTTGGAATGTTCATTGAATGCATTTAAGGGTCAGATTGCTATTTAACAATTTAGGCTGGTTTCTGGGAAAGGGTTAGATTCAATTATGGCAGTTTATGACTTGCTGATACCATTACCATTGACCCATTACATCATTAGTGTAGAGCGCACACAATCTTATTTTCACACTTCCCACGCCTGGGTCACTTCCGTCACTCTGCAAACCGAATTGTGATGTAAATCAGAGGATTTTGTCTATGATAATACATTAAACTAGTGCTTTTTATGCCAAAGTAACGTGTAAGGGAGGGTAGTATGATTATTTTTGGGGCAATATATGCATGATGAAGCATTTTTGCTGTTGGAAAATCAACTTTCTTCTCGTCCATTCAGAGTTTATTTGGATCATGGCTAGCAGATAAGGAGAAGGCCTTGAGTGAAGTTCAAACCAGTGATTTTAAAGACCCCAGTGAAATAAATGCCAGCGTCCGCAGATTAGCCGTGAGTAGACAAACATAAAATTTAATATTTCTTAGTTTGTTATTACTTGCTTCTAGTTTTGAATATATGTTTAAATAATCAATATTCTGAGATCATAAATCATTGTAATTTTAAGATTGTAAACTTGGGTAAAATAAAAACTGAAATCTGTCAGGTTGATAAGATCATTGCTGTTTTGGTCTCTGACTCTTTGCAGAGTCTTAAGGAGGATATGGCCCAGAAGCGGAGGGCCCTGAGTGCCCTCTCAGATGCTGGACAGGATGTGACGGTGCTGTTAAACAGTCCAGCCGCAGCTCAGAGGATCGAAGCAGACACAGACCTACTGACCCAACGCTGGGACAACCTTGTCCAAAAATTAGAGGACTGCTCCAGCCAAGTCAGATAAATGCGTCTTACATGTTTGTTAATTCACATTAACTTTTTATATGACATTTATTCCAAGCATCTGTTCATTTCCAGGTAACCGAAGCGGTGTCCGTGACTGGGATGCCCCAGGTACAGGAGAAAGTTTTCATGGAGACAGTCACAACAGTAACAACGAGGACGGAGCAAACCTTCACCAGCAGCAAACGAGAGCTACCTCCACCCGCCCCTCCAAAAAGACGACATCTGGATACAGACGGCGAGCTTAGAAGACTGTACGACAAACACACCACTTTCCTGTAAAAAAACAAAACAAAAACAGAAGTCTTATTTATCAGCCCCTCTGGGATTTTGAGATTTTGTCAAAATCATTTAGCAGTTTTGTCTTAGTTTTGCCTCCTAAAACTACAAGTATACTTAGAGAGGGATAAAGCAATGTAGCGAACTAAAACCCATAATTATAAGCCTAAGTTATTCAATACAACTGTGCTGCCACTTTATTGCAGTGAGTTCCATTGCAACCATATGAAAGGGTTCAAACGGAAAGAAAAGTTCCAGTATCAAACAGTCCCATCTGAGCAATGGAAAGGGCTAATATCTAATATTCCTGAGTGATCTCTCCAAATGATTCTACAATATTGTATTGTCTTTTCAATCTGTTCACTTCCAAAACATGCCAGTGGGAGATGGAGTGACGCGTGCAATCCAATGAATAATAAATGAAACAAATAAATAAATATATATATATATGTATGAGTATAAAATATTTGATTTAATTTAGTCCTCTAAATCAGCAATTCTCAATTCCAGTCCTCGTGCCACACATTTTGCATGTTTCTCTTATCGCTTCAGTCGTTTGCTCTATTCAAACGTATGTGCCCTGAGAAGTGGACATCACCGGATATTCCACCATGATTCATGTTTGAAGCCAACCTATACGTTCCATTCAGAGTGCAGTGAAGTGTGCGAGACGTGATTTAGATCATATTTATTTACCAGATGCATTAACAAAGAAAGACATGGAAAACATGTTGCGTTGAACACATTTGGGAACCGTTAGCATAAGCTATACAGTGTTTACACACACTTAACACACTGCTCTGTTGTTCTGCTCAGCGGCAGCACTCCCTCATGTGAACCCGGTGTGATGTTTTCATTTTTTAGAGCTGAAACTGATGTTCCCAAGCTTTTGTCTCAGCTGGCTGCATGGAAGTCATCTGCCCGAGCTGCTGAAGACACCCCCGTCCTGAAAGAAAAACTGCAGGTGATTTATCATAACGCTAACATTTATCTGTTAATATATTTGATCTACTGAATGTACCCATATCTGTAGCCCCTGGGTATGGAGCTTGCTGAAAATGAGGGGACAGTGAAAGAGTTAGTGCTGAAAGGAGAGAAGATGATCGAACAGCTGGAGAAAGGTAGGATTGTGGGACCTTAATAAATTATGGTTCCTGTTTTCTCCTACTGATTAAAATCACTCTGTTTGTATAGAAGGTCTGTCTTCAGAGGAGGCTCGTTCTGGCCTGCATTCTGTGCGTAAAGAATGGGAGAGCTGCCAGAACCTGATCCAGGATCTGAGGAAACGAGCTCAAGTTCTAGAGCAAGTGGCGGCGGTTCAATCAGGGCTGAAGGTTGTAAATGAAATCCTGCAGGAACAGGAGAAATGGTTGATCTCCACTAAAGGGTTTAGAGCCAAGGACAACCATTTAGAGCTTCAGGCACTCAAAGATGACTGTGAGGTCAGTCAAATACCAGAACATTTTATGTGAGACGCTTTATCAGAGGTTAATCTGGAATATAACAGTATTAAGGTTCTTTATTGGGATTCATGGTTCCTTGAAGAATGGCCAACATCTAGAACCTTTCCATTGCACTAAACAGTGAAACAAAGTTCTTCAGTTTATTAAAGTGTTCTTTAAACTAAGAAACTGAGCAGCTGTGTACTGTATGTACTCTACTGTATTTCAGGCTGGAATAGCAGAGCTGCAAAAGCTCCAGCCGCAGGTGGAAGGTCTCTGTTCTCAGACAGAGCGTCTGGCCGCAGAACCTGGTGCCTCTGATACCATGAGGCCCAGTGTGACAGCGCTGGCATCACGTCACAGCACAACCGTTCAAGAGCTCAAGACGCGGCAGCAGGACATCACTACAGGTACACTTTTCCAAACTGCAACCTTTACAGGACGCTCTCACAGCATATAATGAATGTCGCTTCAGCCTGCAATTTGAGGGAGTTTGGGATTTTGAAAATTGGTAGTTGAGCTTTTCAATCCGAGCTACAAATATAGAAAAAATTAAATCACTTCTGGAAACAAAACACATTCCTAAAGGATTGCATTTAAAGGGAATATTTCAGCCAAGAATGTCATGCCAATGCTTACGACTTCGCTCATTCTGTCAACACAAAATAAATAATTCTCTTGCTCTTTCCTTACTGCACAATAGACCGTAACTGGTTTTGTCAAGCTCCAAAAACTACAAAAAGCACTGTAAAAGTTTATGTGAGCTGTTCATTAGGAACCAAAATGATACCTCGAGCTCTGGACATACATAATCAGTAGGGGTGTAACGATACACGTATTGGTATTAAACCGCTCGGTACGAGGCTTTCGGTTCGGTACACATTACAAACCAAACGATTCAGAGAGAGAGAAAAAAGAGAATAAAGTGTGTAAAATATAATGTTTTCAGTGCTACACGCAACAAGGCAACGCAAACGACGCCCACCCCCAAACAGACGAGAACTAGAAACACGCACATTACAAACTATCCCCGCGGCGTTCAGGCAATCATTGGCCTTTGCCAATTGTACAGTAGCCAAATAAGTTGAGTGGAATAATAAGCCAAGCACAGGTTCTGAAAAAATACTGTACTGACATCTGTCTAAAGACGACCAATTCCAGCTGTTTAACCAGAGCTGCATCGTTCTGCCCTAACACACTAAAATAATGTTTGTATTAGCGGTAATGATACTTTAGCATTAAATGTAACTTACTCTCTTAAGGGTACGTCTAAAAATGAGTAAAAAACGCGCGACGCATCGCTTCCTCCACCATTTTCATTTTCTCGCGCTTCTGTAGCGCCTGCTGTTACTAGGCAACCATAAAGGCGCTGTCAGTTATAAAAACATTTCTGCTCTGGATTTTAAACTGCGCGGCTCTGATGAATGTAAAGATGTGAGCGTGAACGGCCCCTAAGCCTTACGTGACACAAACAAAATTAAACTGTGGATCTCTCCTGTGGTCTTCTCTCACGTGGATTGTCCTGCAGGAAGAAACGATGGATGGCGCTCCACGACTTACTTTTCCAAGACATACTTTTATGTTAATTTTAATAAATAAAAATGTGAAAAAAAATCTAAGAAATTCTCTTTTTTTAATTTTTTTTATCCAAAACATACCGAACCGTGATTTTTGTGAACCGTTACACCCCTAGGAATCACACCTCACAGCTATCGCAGGAGACACAACTCACAGCTGATCCAGTAGAGCAGTTAGCCTGTTGCTAAGCTAACAATGTCAAACCAAACTCATGGTGTAGGAAGGTATCTTTTAGATGCTCATTTGAGAACCTCACCAAATGTTAATCTCTAATATTAGCACATGGTGCTGCTAACAAAGGCAAGTTTGTATACAAATGTAGTCCTTGGATAACCTTTGGATAAAAACCTTTTTGTTTTGCGAGTGAAACTAGCTTAAAATGCAGCCCAAGTAGGCCCTTCACTAGGTTTTGGAGTGAGATTGAGGCTCACTGAGATATTTTAAAGTCCCGAGGTTTGACTTGGTGCCAGGGGGTTCAGTTCCTCTGTTTCTCTTGTTCTCTTCAGTTTTATTTAAAGACAGAAATAGTGACTTATGCAACAGGTAAATCATTTGTGGAGCCAACAAGAGCAGAGCCAGAGTGAGAGAGAGCGGTCTATTTATGGCTTTAACGTCAGTGTGGCCCATGAGAAAGCTTTTACACGCTGATAAACCTCTGAGTGTGCGTGCGTGCTAGAAAGAGTACATCAGTGTTTAACCTTAAAGCTTGAGCAAAGCTCTCTCACACCCACATTTAGCCAGCCATGGAAATCAGGGCATACCATAGACTTCTGTTGTTTTACATGCAGACTCCATTCTGAACAAAAACGAAGAATAACAAAATGCTTCTTTCTTAAAATAGTTTGTCCTAATTAAGAACATTCCCAGATGTCCCAAAGTGATGTTTTGTCAAATTTAGTAAACTTCTGGGACCGTTTTGTGGTTTAGCTAAACACACACATACATACATTTAGCTTAGCTGTGCCATAGACTAGTGATGTATTTATATAAAGCTAATTATAATGACAAGCACAAACCCTCCTCCCTTAAAGAAAACATGTATTATTATTACTATTTTATTTTTTGAATAATTTTGCCCTCAGGGATGTCCTCACAAGGAGTTTTTGTCTCATTGGTTTTGGGGTAATTTTTGTCCCTGATGTATATAAACACTGAATGTGCGTGGGACAATCGGAAAGCTAATGTTCCATGGTTTGACCTGCTGACCTCTACCATCTGGGATTCAAGCTAAGCAAACACACAATGACAAACACAAATAAACCGCAAGCAGTTATTTTCATCTTGTTTCATATTCATTAAATAAACATCTTAGAAATTCAACACAGATCATTTTAATAATGGACAGCAGAAGAGGAGTCATCCAGATGTACTGTAAATACCACATGTGTCACAAGGGCCTGTCCCGTCATATATAGAAACGGATCTAGGGCCTAGTATAATGTGCAACGCACTAGCAGATTTCTGTAATGACACACTGAAGATGGAGTTGGAGAATGATAGGTAAGCACTAGCAACTATCCACAGACACAGAGGAATGGGCTGAATATAACTCTTTCTATGAAGCCTGTATTTATAATCCATTCAAAGGGTATTCTTAAGGCATTATAATGACTTTATAAAAAAAGAAAACTTATAATGTGTTATAATATCTCATGAATAATCACAAAAACAATTATTATTATTATAATATTCATGTGTTTGTGATTGTAACGTAAGAGTGTGATTATTTATAACACACAATGAACGCCATATTAAATCTACTTTGTTCATGATGTATGTCATGACTATATCATATCTTGACGTTGTTTATTTAAGATCAACACCCTGTGAGTGGTTAGTGTTATTTGACTGTTTCCTGTGAGGCTAATGTGAGCGAGCTGATGTTTTTATCTGATCTTATGGCTGTTTAAGAACAAAAGTAGTATTGTAATTGTTATTACTTATAAGTGGTTAAAGTTAATAGGTAACATGACAAGATATGAGACTTAAAATGCATTATAACAATGCATTATATATTTTATTTATATATATATAGATATATAGCGATATAATTCATTGTAATCATGTTCATTGTGTGTTATAAATGACTATACTGTTAAAAGCTATAACTACGAAAAAGTATGTTATAACACAATAAAACTGTTCTTATTAATGTTCATGACATGTAATATATATATATAAAAAATATGCAAATTATATTTTCATTATATTGCCTCAGGAATACCCTTATAATGTATTATAAATACAGGCTTCATAGAAAGTGTTCCCAAGGATTTTATTAAGTATTTGCATGTTATCAAACCATTCAGATTTACAAAATACAATGAATACAAGGACTAATGCAATTATTTTTAACGTGGATGCTACATTTACTCTGAATGTCTTCTAAGCAGACAGCGGGTGTGCAAAGAGTGAAAATATAGCGGGAGCAGGTCGCGGAAAACACTCGTTTCTCAAGCCTGCGTCCTGTATTTGCTAGGCAGCGATCAGTCAAGCACAAGGGTCAGGTGCATGCGGCTAAAGTGATAATGAACCTGATCTGATCATAAACACTCACAGAGCTCAAGTCCAAGTCAAGTCTCGAGTCACTGCTGTCAGAGTCGAAGAGTCGAGTCTTTAGTTATCTCGCAAGTCATGTGACTCCAGTCCACACCTCTGCTGAATAGATATTAAAAACATTCAAAACTGCTCAGATGTGGTGAAAAAGAATGAACAGTGACCAGCTACAGCATCAAAACTTATACTTTCTTTTTTTGTATCAATAGGAATTGCTTAGCCTGGCTGGAGTGATGCATCTGTGTGTAAGCTGTTGTTGTGTGTCTGTAGTTTTGTCCAGGCTGGTGGGATCCAGAGCGCTGCGGCAGATGGAGTCCGAACTGAACACGGTCAGCGCTGACATCAGAGACATCACCACAGCTGAACAGGGAGTCGTTAAAGCTCAGGTGTGTGTGTGTGTGTCACACCTGCCAGTGGAGAGTGAATTGAGACTGTTTACCTGAAATGACTAAAACATGTGTGAATGGATACTTTTTTGGAAATTCCACTAACAGTGAGTAACTGCATGTCCACTAGCAGTCATTAGAGTACAAGTACTGTCTGAAACTGTATGTCAACTTACTCTACTAACCCTAAACCTACCCTAACAGTCTACTCTGAGAGTTAGAGTTGTGAATTAAAGAGTCGTAGGATGTGATTTCTATTTTTCCTTTTCTTTAGTGTGGTATGTAGCTGTTAACACACATATAAGATCTGCAGAGTTACAAAGCTACTAGTGTCGGGTAAAGTTTGCATAATGCGGCTCAAATGGTCACGCAAAGAAAGGAGACGTGGTTTCTGTATTGATGCAGCCGTGTCAGGAGACACTGTGTGCAAAAACACTTTATTTGGCCTCTGACAATAGATACGGTTACTGTAGCTATCATTAAGATTACTGATAAATGCACAGAACAACCCAGATGTTTGAATTTGTGCAACACTTTTTATGGATGTTTTGTGAACCAAGGATAGTACAAAGGGATGTGCAAAAAAAGACTATTTCTAAAAAAACAAAGGTCAGTTCCGACTTTACTCTGCCAATCTGCTGCTTCTGAATCAGCCACTGCATGTGCTGTTATTAGTGTAAGGATCTGAACGGGTTTCATTGCGCAGTGCTTGGAACTGATGGTAAAACTAACTGTCTTGATGTTTATTTTCAAAGCTGAACCTGAGATTATGGAAAGGGGCGTTATATTTCCATATTGCTCCAATCAGAGTGCACTGTGTCAGCTGGCCAATCAGAGCAGACTCTGCTTGTCAGAAGGAGGGTCTTTGTAGTTTCTTGTAGTTGTAGTGGACTATCAAAATAAAGTGTAACCTAATATTTGTATCATTTTATATTCACCACTAGCTTTAGTGGCCAGACTATGAAAATATAGTCAGTCACTGTAGATATTGTTGGCGTGAACGAGCTGTTAGTCTTTATATTACTGTAGATTTACAGCTTAAATATAGCTTGTTGTTGTATTTACTCCTGCTTGTGAACTGTGCGTGTTGGACTAGTATTATGCCATATGTTGATTCTCTGCTTGATCTGTGTGTTCAGTCTCTTCGCTGGTTTTTGGCTTTCTTTAACTCCATGAATGATGGGAAGAGCGCCAATGACTAAGATGGCAAAACAAGCCACAGTGAGCAAACGCTGGCTGGCATTTGTTTAAAGTTCTCTAAATATTTATAGTCTGCCGTGTCGGTCCCTGGCCTGAGCCGGGCGATGCCCACGTGGCACAGAAGAGCTCTCTCCAGCCCACACTAACAGACAGAATCTGACCCTGCGTCCAGCTATGTGATGTCTGTCAAGCGCAAGAGCTGATTATGGCCTGTAAGAAGCAGAAAGTCCTGTTTAAGCTGTGACTTGTTCCTGTGGGAGTGGTCTTTGGAGGGGTTTTAGGTGATTGTGTGTCTCCATCTGTGGGTGTGAATGAAGAACTGCGCTCTTATGATCTTATTGCATTGCGTGTGAGGATTTCCAGGATGGGTTTTTGATGGAAACGTGTGCATGGTGTTTTTGTAGAAATTATTAGGTAAACATTTTTACATTTTCAACAGTAGCTCAGAAAAGTGTACAGTATGCATTAAAGTAAAAACTAATTTATATGTGTAGCAATTTGTTACAACAAACAAATTGTTATACATATGTAGTATTATTTAATAATTGTAATATCTTTTTTTGTATATGTATTTTTCAGTTCAAATTTTTAAGGTTCTTATATGTTTTATATATATAGCTATTATACACTTTATTTTCTCTTAAATTTATATATTATTATTTTATTGGCTACATTTCTCATTTTTATTTATTTAATTATTATTTTTTAAAAATCATCCAAATGTATATTTAAAACTTTAATTTACTTGAATATTTTAACATAATTTTTCTTTTTAACACTCGTGACCCCAGTTTTTGTGTCCCAAATGAGGTCAGGCATAATGCAACTTTGTAGGATTGCATAATTAAATTAATTAATTCTATTCTATTTCACACGAATGATACATTTGTTCCTCTAGTTTATCACACTTGGAATCAGATAACTTGTTTCTTAGTCAGTTGATCAGATGTTCAGAGCATAACTGTGATGGTTTGGCCGGAGATCTCTATCTTGGTTGCTACAGTAGCTGTTTGGTTTTGATAATGCTGCTTCAGAAGTGTTAATGATTTGAAGTGAACTCTTCTGGTCTGTTTTCTAGGCTCTCTATGCTGAGATAGAGCAGCAGCGGCAGACAGCGTCGGAGGCAGCAGAGCAGCAGGCCTGGACTGAGCTCTCCACTGCCGCCCAGGGTCAGCTCAGCATGCTGCAGTGCATTCTGGGTAGCATGAACGACACAAAGGTAAGAGCTGTGAGACTGATGGATGTGTTTGTGTCCGCCTGGATGTGGTGTGATCTGAAGTTGGTGTTGATGTGGATCAGGTGAAGAGCGAGGAGGTGCAGCGCTGGCTGGATGCGGTCGAGGAGCTGCTGTCTCGAGACGCCAGCGGCTTCAGTCACGGCGACAAACTACAGGAAGAACTCAACCAGTGCAAGGTCAGAGATTTAGTCATTAGTGTGGAAGAGTAACGGTGAATAATCCAGCTAGTTTAATGAAATCCTCAATATACTCGCGGCAGTTTCTTGCACAGACCAATCATTTCACTTCATAATATCTTCAAAAATCTTTTGGAGTCGAGGGTATTTATTTTGTGTTTCCTGATATGCTTTTTCGGTAGTCCAAATCAGTCCAAATCAGCTTTGTTTGACTTTGTTCACACGATTAACTTGTTTGTTCTTTGATGTCACTTGAAGTACTTTATATAGGGTCCTTAATGTTGCTGTTTTTAAACAGTTTCTAGCTGTTTGGCCCTGGCTTACTTGTTCTGGTTAACCACCATGGCTGAGCTGGTGGTGGACTTGTTGAGCTGGTTTGCTAAACATAGTTTAAACTGGTTGGGAAAGCAGCTGAAGTTCACGCTTGAGCAATTTCCTCCCCATCACCCAAACTTTCGAGTTCCTCAGAGGTTGTTAGTGATGTTTGAGATGTGTCTGTGCAGGAGCTGGTGAGCGAGATGGAGAGCATGGACTCGTCTCTGAAGCAGATGAAGGAGAACGTGACGGCCGTGCAGCAGAGCTCAGTACCAGGACTGATCAGCTGGGGGCAGACAGAGCTGGACCACAGTCAGAGGCGCTGGGACACGCTCAGTAAAGAGGTAAAGGTTTATCCTCAGTTACCTACAACTTGTACAACGGGGTTTATTCAGGTAGAGACTCCTGTAGATGAATGTTTCTGTAGCATTACAGACGTGACACCTGTTTATTTACCTAAAAGGTTTTGATGTGCTTGGTTAACAGATCACACTAACATTAGGTTAGGCTGTAACCTTACCCTGGAGAGAGAGAGAAAACAGCTTTTAGAAGCACCCGTCTCTAGTAGAAACCAGTCAGTGTTCAGAAGCATGTTCTTCTTCACGCTGTGTGCTGTGTCTGCAGTTGTTGAGGCGTGAGGAGCGTGTGAGTGAAGGACAGGAGAAAGTGACGAATCTGAAGAAAGACGTGGTGGAGATGCGTGAGTGGATGATTCAGGTGGACGAGGAGTTTCTGATGAGAGACTTTGAGTACAAGAGCCCAGAGCAGCTGGAGGAGGCGCTGCAGGAGATGAAGGTGTGTATAGAAAATAATAGCTGATCTATAATCATTTTCATTATTAATATTGATTCTTTAGTTGATGCATTATATATTTTATTGCATTTTAATGTACAGTTACACTACTTGTACTTTCCAGTATTATTTCTATACTCTTATAGCTTTTATTAATTGAATTAGTGGTTTTATATTTTGTTTTTATTTTATTTTTATTTTTAGTAATATTTGTGCTTTTGCCTTATATATATATATATATATATATAAATTAGTGCTATCAACGGATTAATCATGATTAATCACATCAAAATAAAAGTTTTTCTTTATATAATATATTTGTATGTACTGTGTATATTTATTAGGTATATATAAATACAAACACATGCATGTTTATATATTAAATATATTTAAATATAATATCAAATGTAAGAAAATAAATATATAAATGCATTTACATGTAAGTATATACTGTTCGTGTGTGTTTTAATATAAACACAATAAATAAACACAGCATGAACACATACTGTATATTATGTAAATAAAGACTTTTATTTTGGATGTGATTAATCATGATTTATCATTTGACAGCACTAATATATATATATGTACATGTGTATGTTTATATCTGTTTAGATGTAATTTTATTTACTCAGTTGTAGTCAGTTTAATTGGCCACTTAAACTAATATTTAGTTAGTTGCCAAGGCAATATTTCTAATGTTTATGTTTTTATATAAATTGGTATTTTAGTTTAGCTTTCTGTTTTTAGTTTTTATCCAGGACATTTTTCTGCTGTGTTTACTTTTGATTATTCACAACCATCTGTTACGTGATCTTTTAAGCATTATTTATTGTGGTATTTATTGGTAAAGTTGTACCTTTTTATGATGAAACAAATTTTGAGCAGGTTGTAAATACTGAATAGTTTTAGTATTTTGTAATATTTATATATTTATTATAGTCTATTGTTGTGTTGTCAATCTCTTCATTCTTTCTTTCTTTATTTTTTTATCTGTAGTATTTCATTATTTTTTTTTTGATGCGCAGACAATGTTGGTCAAGTTTCTTGTGCCAATGATAATTTTCCTCCTTGTGTCTGACACTTTGCTTATTTATTTACATCCATACATGCTTAAATGTTCTCTCTCTTTCTGTGTGTTTCAGAGGGCTAAAGAGGATGTGTTGCAGAAGGAAGTGCGGGTGAAGATTTTGAAGGACAGCATTAATGTGTTGATTGGAAAGGCGCCCCCTGGTGGTCCTGACCTAAACCCTGAGCTCACTGAAGTGCTGCACAACTACCAGAAACTGTGTGATCGCTTCAAGAGCAAGTGTCACACGCTTGAGGTACACACACACACACACACACACACACACACGCACACTCCAGATGTGGTTTGGATGTGTATGTGAGATCTGAGGTGTGTGTGCTGATGTTCAGGAGGTGTGGTCCTGCTGGATCGAGCTGCTTCAGTATATGGATGTGGAGTCTGGCTGGTTAAACTCGCTGGAGGAGAGAGTCCAAGCCACTGAAAACGTCCCAGAAAGCACAGAGTCTCTCAGCGAGGCTCTGGAGGTAACGGCACATTTTTGAAGCCAATTTCCAGTCGTTGCAATATCATGCTCTCATAGATGGGGCTTTGGTTCCTTGCGGCTGTCGCCTGTGGCTTGCTTTTTGGTTATGTCTGACTGTGCTTTGAGTGTTCGGATCACGTTAGGAACACAGAGTTGGATGCTGAAAGTATCTCCGAGGTATGAATGAGAGTCCTCTGTTTCAGTCTCTGGAGTCGGTTCTGCGTCATCCGGGTGATAACAGGACTCAGATCCGAGAGCTGGCCCAGACTCTCATAGACGGAGGCATTCTGGATGAACTCATCAGCGAGAAGCTGGAGAGCTTCAACTCGCGCTATGAAGAACTGACTCAGCTGGTGTGTTCACAGACCAAATGATTCACTAGAGCTGATTCTGATTCACATCATGTGTGTGGTGTTACATTTGTGCGTGCGTGTGTGCGTGTTCTAGGCCGCTGCACGTCAGATGTCTCTGGAGCAGAAGTTGGGGACTCTGAGAGAGAACGAGACAGCCTTACACACACTACAGACATCCCTGACGCAGCTGGACCAGACCCTCACCTCGTACCTCACCGACCGCATCGACGCCTTCCAGCTGCCACAGGAAGCTCAGGTCATTCACAACACTACCACAAACCACGCTCCTCTGACCTCTAGAGGTTCAAAATTTCATACCAAGCAACATAACTATAAAGAGCACTATATTAATGCCTGCACCAGCTGATGATGTCATCCGTTTAATTCTAAGCTCAAGCACGTCTGTCACTTTAAATTCTCCAGCTCGTGATAGCAGGATTGATTCTGATTGGCTGTCAATGTTTGTATCTTTATCATTGTACTTGCGGTGTTGACTCTGCTTTTTTTTAAGCTATATCTTCATTGTTATCTTTCTAGTTATTTTGCTTGGTGTTCGAACATGGAGGATCCGTTGTATAATAATCCGCATCATGTCATGCCAAACATGCCATAAGTTCACTATAAACCACGGGGCTTTTTATACTGCTTTATTATGTGACTTTCAGAATATTATACTCTTGTGCCGTTAACTTCAATAATGCTCTCTGCAGGCCATTCAGGCAGAGATCACGGCCCACGAGGCCACGCTGGAGGATCTGAGGAGGAGGAATGTAGGAAACATGCCTCCGACTGTCCCAGAGGGCAAACCGGTGCGAGGAGGAACCCTACTGGACCAGTTACAGGTGAGGCGCAATACTGCCCCTGCAGGACAAAGCAAGTCACTACACTCATAGTTTTCCTCTCAAGTTATAAGCACTGAAATAAGCATGCATTTGACCCAAACTCCAGAACTGTGATCAGACAGCAGGTATAGCGCGGTGGATGATTGCAAACCAATAGCATGCTACATTTTATTCTCTCAGCCATTAAAGTTGTAGTGCTTAAACTTAAGGTCATGTTTAATATTGAGATTTGTATTTTACTTCAGCTCTATATTTTTAATTAACTCAGAATATATATATATACATTATTGCAATTTTTTTATTTTTATTTATTTTTTTTTTAACCTACAAAGTGGAATACACTACACATCTTTCCCGGTTATTTGCTTAGATTTTCGGTCTGAAGACATCAGTGTTGAGGCTTGTTCACACCAAGCACGATAGCTTAAGAGATAAAGATATAGTTCTCAGTCTACACCACAAATAAAATGATAAAGCACAGAGAAATGAAATCATTGTTCCAGCTGATGAATGATTGAAACATTGACAACCAATCAGAATCAGTCCTGCTGTGACGCGCTTGAGCTTATAATAAACATGGATGTGGACACAAATATAGTTGTCATTATTATCGTAATCTTTATAGTTATCATGCTCGGTGTGGACAGGTCCTTCAGTCTCAGAAGCTCAGGACCGGTCTGCTGGGTTGAGTTGATAATATTTGATATTCAGTCATTAAGTGTGATATGCCCCGGGGCCTGTTGCATAAACTGCTTAGTCTTTAAAAGTTATTTTTCTTTAAGACTGCTCATAACATTTTAAAGTCAGTTATAAAATGGGAGAACAACCTCATTTGAATTCAAAAAGTAAGTCTGATTACACTTGGCTAGCTACTAGTTGGTCAAACTAGTTGTCAAAACACTTAACATGGTGGCTATATGTTCATGCAACTGATCTGTAAGCACTGATGAAACTGTCCAGTGAATGCCTAGTGCATCTGTTCAGATTTTAGTACTGCTGCGGTGCGTTGCTTATGAAGTTTAACTTGTGCATCTCTTGTTTTGTTTAGCGGAAACTCCGTGAGATAAGCACCAAATTCCAGCTGTTCCAGAAACCGGCTAACTTTGAGCAGCGGATGCTGGACTGCAAGAGGATTCTGGAAAACGCTAAAGCTGAACTTCACGTCCTGGACCTGAAAGACACACGACCAGAGGAGATCCAGAGCCACCTGAGCGGATGCATGGTGAGAAAACACACAGGCATTGTTATGAACTATTTATTATAATAATATATATTAACATTTTGAATTAGCTTTTTATTTTTTATAGTTTCAGTTTTCATTTTAGTTTACGTTTTAGCAATTTTGTTCAGTATTTTTGTCTTTTTTTTCTTTGTGTATATTTTTGTTTCAGTTGTAGTCGTAACTGTAGTGCTTTATCTTCTTTGTTTCACATTGACAGGGCAAGATTTGTAACTTTTAAAATGGTTAGACTTTACAGTAAGTTACCGTTTGTTAAACACACCTCGTCCTGGACTCTCACACTGCTTGTGCTTTATTTATGTGTGTCTGATGCAGAAACTGTATAAGATCTTGAGCGAGGTGAAACTGGAGGTGGAGACGGTAATTAAAACAGGAAGACAGATCGTACAAAAACAGCAGACAGAAAATCCCAAAGGAATGGACGAACAACTCACCGCCCTGAAATTACTCTACAATGAGCTGGGAGCTCAGGTCTGTGCACATTTACACACACACACACACACACACACACACACACACACACACACGGTTAAGTTTTAAGACGTGCCAGTTGAGCTTATGTTAATTCTGCAGGTGACTGAGGGAAAGCAGGATCTGGAGAAGGCCCTGTGTCTGTCTCAGCGTCTGCAGAAGGACAGCGCCGCCCTGCAGGCCTGGATGAGTCACACCGAGACCCAGCTGAAGGACAAGCTCAGCGCCGGGGACATGCCTGCTGACGTCGAGACGGAGATCACATGGGCTAACGTGAGTGTGTTTGACAGCCGCTCGCTCGTGGAGTGCTTACGCCGAGTGTGTGTGACGTGAGTGTTTGTGTGCAGGGCGTGTTGAAGGAGTCTGAGCGCAGGAAGAGCGATCTATCTGGGGTGATGGAGAACTGCGCCGCCCTGCAGGCCTTGGTGGAGGGCAGCGAGGCTCAGCTGGAGGATCAGCTGTTTGAGCTGAATGAGGACTGTGAGCGCGTGCACACACTGATCGAGGATTGGCTCAGCGCTGTGCTGGTCAGTGACTGCTCAAACTTACATAACACACTTAATTCATTTAAGTTCACCTCGACACAACAGCGGCTCCAGTCAGTTCAGTGTGATTAGAAGGATACACACATACAGATATCTCAATGTGCATTTCATATAGGGATGCTCATTTTAACCGTTTAACCGTTAACCGAACGATTTGAAGTTTAACCGGTTAACACAATCAGTTAAACGGTTTAAAAGGTCATTTTATTTATTTATTTATTTCAGTA